>JAODUO010000049.1:690000-698337 GCA_025642075.2 Ridgeia piscesae
TACATTAGCAAAGAAGCAGTGTAGACTAGATATTAGAACATTTTCACAAAGAACAGTAAACGAATGGAACAGATTATCACTGATTGTGTAGGTGCTAGTAGTGTTAATATATTTAAAAATAAAATCGACTTATACCTAAAACGGGCGGGGTATACTTAAATAGATAGGTTGGACTCTCGATAAGCCAAATGGCTTCCTAGTCCACCTGCCATCTAGAGTTGAATCTCTAGGTGGCAATCTTGTTAAATCTTGTTAAATCTTGTTAAATCTTGTTAAATCTTGTTAAATCTTGTTAAAATTAGAAAACGATTGATAAATCTCAAAACCAGTAAACATTCCAGTTGTCAACAGGTGGATTGATACGCCAGGAGCTGTTGTAAAAAAGGTTGTAAAGGCACGCTTTTAAATGACGGCGCGATTTGGCATTCTTTTCAACGGATCCTACAATGAAAGGAAGCATATACCGAAGAGTAGGCGCAGCTACAGAAAAGGGCGTAGTCCCAATGTTAGTGTTTACTCTAGGGACAAGAAAAGATGCCCGGATACGATCAGACAGGACAACGTTTGGCGCGATGTGTAGAAGACTAGCGAACCCCATCTCTCATTTCAGTAATGTAAAATTCTTATTTTTAATTTAATTACTTTCAAGTACTGCTGACAATGACCTGGCATCTAGCCCTAGTTAGCAAATTCTCTTTGCTAGTAGGTAGGGCGGAAAAGTACATTGTTATTCATAGTACACTATAAATAATACCATCACTTTAATAGATTCAGCAAATATATGAATGTCTACCCATTTGCCAAGTCCTAACCACCACAACAAATATTACGAAGCCCTACCTTTACATTGAGTGGATGCAAGGGTATTTTCGCGATCCATGATTTTGCGAAATTAATTCCTCTTGAAAGCTCTTTTTATCCGTGTTCCGGTGCAACAACGTGAAGCGTAATTTAAAATATATTATCACTGTAACCTGTGATTTAAGTGGCCTTTCCATGTGAAATGTGAAAACCCAAATATTTTCTCTGTGAAATGTGAAACACCTTTTTTCCCCCACAGTGAATTGTGACCCACCCCGTCTGCATTATACCGACACTATAACACTAGAGCGAATAAAGTCAACAAAAGTGCATTACGGTGGCTCTCACGCTGTGTTTCTGGTCAATTAGAATTATGACTCTCCGAAACAAGGATCAACTTTAAGCACGCAGGTATTTCGCTAGTAATTTTCATATACAAACATGTATCTAACACGTCTAGGAATATGAATTATTTAATCGGAGATTCAATGAAGCATCTTGTCCGTTCTCTTCTAGTTGTTTCAAGCATTCCGCGGACTTTTATTAACTGACTAGTTTGTATAATATGTGGTTACACTGCTCTGATCTTATGAGGTCTCTTTGAACTAGTCAGTCTTTTTCAGGACAGTTACGCCAAGCCGACCTTTCTGTGCTTGCATTGAGGGTGGTCACCACCAGGCATATGGTATTTGTCATCTCACATTGAGACGGGACCGACATTAACGTGATTCTCCGTCGATAAACATTCCCCAACGTTGAAAGCCAGGTTTTAACACCATATATACCATGCCAGCCGTGACAAGGAATTGAACTCGGGCCGCCGGCGTATTCTGAATACCGTTTTTTTGGCATTAAGAAGCTTACACTTGTAAAGTTGGTGTATAACAAGCTGATGCCAACAATTAGAAATAGTCGTAAGTCTTTCGTATTTGCCAAAAAGTATCAACCACATGTCAAAATAAACACATTACTACATCACACAAACTTTTGTTTGGAAACAACTGCAAGGAAATGTATGCATACGAAAAGTCGTGTTTCCATTAGTACTAAATGTTTATGATAAATATGTCGCAAAATAAGATTAACTGTAATTCTCCAGTTTTCGCGTTCCTCTTGTCTGACAACAGCAGCGGTTATTTCCGCAGACAGCTATAATTAAAATGCCCGAAATAGCAACCGCTGGAAAGGTGTAGGGGTCCTATACTGTCTACATAGCCTACTTTGCCTCACTTAGTAGATTGAAACATAGGCCGCCTACGCACTAAAGGAAACTGTGCTTCATGTCAGTCGTTACTTCTGCATAATTTATTGATGGATCATTGTACTATATCACTTTTCACCGTAGTGCTCACAGTGTCTAGAGACCAACAGATACTAATTGCGCGCGAGTGTATTGAATGTTGTAATCACATGTACGAAAGCTGTTTCTCGTTACGATGCGGTTACGCCTGTTGCGTGCAATTTTGTGACCTTGGGACAAAGTGACAGACGCCCATTTAATTAAGTTTTTTCCCAAGTGCTGTGCCACCCACGCCTCTGGAACAATCTGCCGCTTCCCATGCTTACTTGCTACAGATTGAAATATAATTCTTTCAAGAATGTTTAAACGAGCGTTTTTACTTTGACTGAAAATTTTATTTTAGTATCACTTTTTAAAATTGTTTTACTATTTATTTTTTATTATTTTTAACTTGCAGTAGTTTATACTAGTATTTATTACAACTTTTATTTTAGTGTTAGAATCATTAGTATTATTTAATGATTTATTCCGATTATTTCTATTGTCTATTCATATGCATTTCTATTTAATATAATTTAATTTAATAATTCTATAATGCGCCTCTGAATGACTTGAATTTCCAGATTTCAAATGCTATACAATAATAATAATAATAATAATAATAATAATAAATTGTATTGACTTCGGTTCAGGCAGGCACAATGTTCTGTTGTACTCCAAGAACAGGGATTATAACATTTTCATAACGTTAAATTAAGTTGCAGAAAATACGGTGAATGTTCCATTTTATAGAAACAATCCTTGATCTGTATTGGTTCCCCAGTCCCCGGAACTCGAACAGAATATGCGCGGTTGATATAAATATAAGTTGTTTTTACATTTTATTATTTACATGTGGTATAACATCTAAATATTATGATATGTACTACAATACTTGGACTGGAATTATGAGTGTATGTAATATAATGAACAGTTCCAACTGCATTATTGGAGCTGACTTGAATACTTCTTTTACGAAATAGTTCTTCTATTTTTACGAAACATTCAAATTACATAAGTGAACACACACAAACATAAGCCATGTATTGGTTTTCAAGCATATATGTACTGGGCCTGTGGAAAATGCATGGTATACACGCTATTGCTCACTTCCGGTTAAACAATGGAGTCTTTGACGATATCTTAAAGTATTATAATAACCATGACGGCTCAAAATTAATTATAATTGCATTCGCCACTGGTTCTTACATTTACTTTAAAAGGTAATTAGTGTTTATCTTGTTCTATAAGATATAGATCTAGAACTAAATGTCAAGTAACGTCAGTACAACGCGATATAAAGAAGATTGATTGAAGAAATATCTATACCATTGCATTATCAAGAATGTTGAGATAAAATTGTCCTAGCAGTTAGCTTGTTGTCACAATGGTAAGATATTTCATAATTCAATAATATATGATTGTAAAGGCGCTTTTAAAACTCCAGTCCACATAGTGTGCACTTCGAAACAGGGCAGTTCGAAGGTAATAACGGATTGGAATGAGCAGGTTAAACCCTACGGAGAAGGGTCGTTTTGGCACAATGTACGGAAAGATTGTGGGTCTCGACGTAACGCTGTTCTTCTTGGTGTCACACGTAGATAGCGCTGTCAGTATCACAGAACAGTTCGTTTTGTTAAGCATGATTAAAATAATGTTAAGCAAAGTACGACTACAGCTCTACTTGGAAACAAAAGTAGGGATTTATAGAAAGAAGTTGATAAGTTACAAAGAGCAAATTGACGATACCTGACATAGTTGACGATTTATTTTTTAAACACTTTGCCACTAAGTGTAATGATTCAGTTATCTATAATGAAAAGGACATGACGTAGTCAAAACACACAGTAAAATAAATGTCAGTGTGGTGCCTCGACACTGCATGGCGAATGTAATAAAATTGGCATGTGTCAATTTTTATATAAAGATCACCATTGCACGTAATGGCGGTATCATAACGAAAAAAACATTAGTTCTGACGTGATCGCACGCACATGTAATTACAACACCCACCGCTTCCCAGTGTTGGTTCTGCACGCGTAATCATAGTATCGGTTGATATTACTTGTTTTTATGATGCGACACACTATGATAACAAGTGGTGTATTATAATGATGCAATAATTAATTTCCAGAAGTAACGACTGACATTAAATAAACCTTCCTTTGATGCGTATGTGTCAATCTACTAAGTGATGAAAAGTAAACTATTTAATCCGCGGACACTTGCTCAGCTTTGCTATTTCGGCCATTTTAATCACGACTGTCTACGTAAACGGCTTCTGTCGCCAGACAAGACAACCGCAAAAACATGCACAATTACCAGTCGTCTGGCAATAACATCAACATGTCGATCGTTTTGAATTAATAAAATTGGTTGCTGTGCTTACTTACCTAGATCATTATATTGTTTTCTTATATGTGGCAACCTTTTCTTTTGAGATATAAACATTTATATGACAAAAAAAACCTTTTCTGTGTTAATAGTTTTCCTGACAACTATTGCCCACCAAAATTATGGTCTCTTCTTCTTTTGGCGTCATTATTCCCAACGGGGTCGGCCTGAAGTAGGGAATCGTCAGGCCTTGCACGTGTTCATTCAGCCACCCGATTTGTCATACATGGTTTTGAAAATTGTGGTAACATCTCTCCTTCATTTGCATATCAACTGATTTCCAGCTGGTACGTAAGCAATGCTGCAAAATCGAGGGTAGCAAGTTTCTAAGATATATATATATATATATATATATATATATATATATATATATATATATATATATATATATTTTATTTTTCAATTACGCATGATCTGTTTTACGTGTTGCTTCTGTAAACCGGCAAGAAGACAATACTGTGACGGGCCGTTGCAATGCTGAAATATAATTGTTGGCATTCGCTTTGACTAACGACTGCTTTTCGTGAAACTCTTCATCATATAAATTTAGTAATGACTTGCTGTGCCTGTACGGTAAAATATAAGTAATTCTTTTAATGCCCATAAAACGGTGTACTGTATATGATAAATACATCTTCCTTTTTCACATACCGTTCGAATAAATACCATTGAACAATTAACACAAATAATCAAAGACGTATCTGAATGGAAATACTGAAATACTATGTATGTACGATGATGTTACCTTGAATCTCTGTTGAACTGATTCACGTCGCTAGATGTGGTGTTAAATATTTTGTACATGGAAATTACTAACGAAATGCCTAAGTGTACTAATATTAACGTGACTAGTAGTCCAGCTCAGTGAATGTAAATTGGCAGAACTTTAAAGGTGACACTGGCCATCCTAATGCAGTTTAGTTAATTATACAGTATTTGAAACGATCTATATCATATATAAGTAGTGCAGACGATAATTATGTTACTTTCACACAGTGGTAAATACTAACAAAGACGGGAGGCATTCAGTTGTGTGATGAATCTGTGAGAATGCTGGCACTGGGAATAGCAAATTGTAGTAGTTCTATAGGCTTCTAAGCGCTTCGGTCATCTGCGTGTGTGGTATCGCGTGGGTGTGTGCATACGTGCGTGCATTTAATGTTCCATTTAACGATCAGCAAAGAGATTAGCTTGCTTAGAGCTGTAATTAACAATATTGGCATCAACGATTCAAGCATTTAGCTTATTGAGGGTCCAATAAAGGCTTTGCTCGCTTGCACGCTGGTAAAGTTTTCTAGTGTTTCTTGCATGGTGGTTTCCAGGAACAGATGGCATGCTGTTTCCAGTAACACACTGAAGAGTATTGGTAACAATAGACGTGAAGCAGCTGTTCGGAATGGGAACCAGTGTCCCCTATTTAATACAGCACTGCTTGAGGGTTCATTTAGCGTCTCTATTATTTTCACCAGCTTCATATATTCCATACGACAATGTTATTCTTGCAAACAAGGACAAATTACAAAGGACAAGGACAAATTCATAACCTTAATCTATTTCTGACAACCGTCTTGTTGGTGATGGATGTTTTTCTGGATCAGAAGTCAAAAGGCCAGTCCTGGTTTCTTTTTAACCTTTTATGGTACTCCAATTATGTCCTTTTAAATTTCAATGCCTTGCTCCACATTTACTCTTTAATTGACCTTAATCAAACAAACTCTTCATGAGTTTTAACACACGCTGGGACGTCTCGGAAACCAAGCGCCAGTTATATAATAGATCAGCGTGAAACACGATTGATGCCATGATGTCGGCCGCGAGGGGACGAGGATAATTAAAAAATTAGTGGTAGACTATAGTAACGCAAAATTTAGAAGTAAAATGTAAGAAAGTAAACAAAAAAGTACTTCGTTACAAGTAAAAGTAATTCCCAAAAAAATGTACTTCGTTACAAGTAGATTTCAAGATAAACTACACAAATAATCTAACGAAGTAAATGTACTTCGTTACATCCCACCACTGGTACTTATTTTAATGCCCATAACATTTTATACTGTATATGATCAATACATCTTCTTTTTTCACACACCGTTCGAATAAACACCATTAAACAATTAACACAAATAATCAAAACGTATCTTAAAGGAAATACTGAAATACTATGTATGTACGATGGTGATGCTATCTTGAATCTCTGTTGAACTGCTTCACGTCGCTAGATGTGTTAAATATTTTGTACATGGACATTCAAACCCCACTGGCTGCCTGTCGCTCGCTCAGTTGATTTCAAGAGTCTGGTAATATCTACACGCAATGCACGTAGATGATACATTACGTTTGTATTTCATATTAGTTACTTGATGAACACTGGCCTCTATTGAAATATTTTTGGTTTATTGATCGTATTCGTGATAATTATTATTCACGATTCCTCACATAAACCACATTGAATGTTTTACTAAATTTTTTGTTATTATTAATCACACATGTTATTTATGTATTAGTATTATTGCTATGTAATTATTACTATAGATTTATTATTACTAGTACTTTAATTACTATACATAATAACTAGTAATATTATTTATTTACTCTTTATTGCAATACTTCCTTTTTATATATGAATATGTTGTGAAGCGCCAAGTACAATACAGGATGTGGCGCTATGCCAAATAACATATATTACTTATTATTATTTTTAGCATGACTGTGGTCGTCTTAGGTTCAACTAATGCTTGTGTAATTCTGACACACTTGGATGATATATTTCTTTGGTAGTGGTATTACTACTTTTTTTTATCCCTATTTCATGTCAGGTCTTAACCCGCCAATTCTATTGGTGCTGTAATCGTTAACAAAAAATCGTAAAAAAAATCTTTAAAAATACAAATAGGGCCTTCATTTTATGCCTACCTGGATATCAATAATTATCTTGAAGTTTTTATTTACCTGGTTTCGCCCATCAATATTAATGCGCAATGACATTTGTGAACTTGTGAATGTAAGTACATTATTAACTTGGATGTTTGTATGACAAACGTTGCACTCAGCTTAAGGCAATGCCCTGTCGATCGCGACAACGGTCGTAGCGGGTGATTGGAAGAGAGGCTGCTAATCAACGAAGCGAAGACACCCCGTGGAACGGTAGCGGCTCAGGCACGAGCAATCTCCAGGATACAGCAACTTTTTACATGTAAGTGTCGCTAGACGCGACGCGTGCAGGAAAAACATTTCGTGCCATAGATCAGCGACATCGCAAAATAAGGATTTACGGTCTAACTGTTGTACACTAACATGCTGCCGTATGTACTGTCCGAATGACTGAGTGACTGGGTGACTGACTGACTGACTCACCCACCTATCCACCCACCAGTCCATCTACCCACTCACCCCACTCATCCACCTATCCACCTATCCAACCACCCACCCACCCACCCACCCACTCACCCACTCACCCACTCACCCAACCACCCACACCCACCCACCCACCCACCCACCCACCCACCCACCCACCCACCCACCCACCCACCCACTCACTCACTCACTCACTCACTCACTCACTCACTCACTCACTCACTCACTCACTCACTCACTCACTCACTCACTCACTCACTCACTCACTCACTCACTCACTCACTCACTCACTCACTCTCACTCACTCACTCACTCACTCACTCACTCACTCACTCACTCACTCACTCACTCACTCCACCACACACCACCACCAACCCACCCACCTCACCACCACCACCCCACCACTCACTCACCACTACCCCATCCACCCCACTCACCCACTCACTACCACTCACTCACTCACCACCACTAAACCCCCACCACCACCACCACCACCACCACCACCACCACCC
>JAODUO010000050.1:0-42500 GCA_025642075.2 Ridgeia piscesae
TAGATTCGGACCACCTCAGTGGGCACTCCGGCAACCAATGCGTTTGGTTAAAATGTTGTTGCTAATGTAGTCGAGTCGGAAGAGAGGGGTACCGGGCACCCCCGGAAATATACTTTTAATTGGTATCATTCGATGGGAAAATACGTAGAAAACGGTTTGCTATGTTAACAAGTCAGCAAAAGGTCCCACGTATCGTTTTTATGCAAATTAGTGCTGCCATTATTTAAGAAAAATAAATTTGTCACTATATCTCAGCCAATATTGCAGATAACTCACAAAATAAGATGCATAGACCCGTGTTATGAAGGTCCAACGACCATAATAAAACTATTGTTGACATGATCACATGTGTCTATGACAGTTTAATATGCAAATACCATCCATTTAAAGTTCAATATTTACCACTGAGTATTATATACACACAGGCACCCACACAAGCGCACGCGCACGCGCACGCGCACGCGCACGCACGTTGTGCATGATTACTGACAATAAATAGAGGAAGCCAACAAAGTATCTTAAACATAAATACCAATCGTATATTTATTACTGTATAGTTATTATGACGACAATGATGACGACAACAGTGACGACGTATTTCGGGTGACAATGAGACCAGGTGACACTCGTAGACATACCAAAGTGCATAAACAGTAAACAAAACACGTAAATAATGTATCGAATATAATCATCAGTATTACTAAACCATCATTCCATCATGTAAACTTATAAACAACACTAACCGACGTTATGCAAATACATAACATGTAGACCGATATAATAAAACATGCAATAAATAAGACACATATTATATACAATGGTAGACAATAGCATATCATAAATAATAAGTACAGTAATATGTATGGATTGTGAATTGCACGAATACGACACGTAAATAAAGAGGAATGTCATCGTTTAACAATACTGGACATTTCGAGTTTACACGAAACAAATACATGTGACAAATATCGAAAATGCTCGGTCATTAAGAATGCTGAACATAATTTAATGGATTTGGTTCGTATATATGCGCGAATGTGTGTTTGTGTGTTTGCATAACTGTTTGTGTGTATGTTGTATGTACGTTGATTGTCGGGCAGTTTTGCTTAGTTTGTTAACATGTTAAACCACGCAAATACAATGTTGTCGTAATCTGCGTAGTCTTTTGGATATTTCTAAGCGAAATGAAAATCCGCCATAATTTATGTCACGAAAATGAGTCCGCGGGTTGTAAAATTTGATTACCGCAAAAGATAAACACAAATCGAAGAAGATAAACATCAGCTGATAGATTTCGACAATAAAATAAAACAATCAAGGTTTTCGTGTTTCAAGTGGTACAGTGAATGGGCCCAACTCACGCAACATCAAATCTGATAAACCGATCACGCGAGACTTCACAGAGAATCGTAAATGAGTGACAGCATGTTGCGCGCTTCACTCGCGCCAATGTTTCAATGGATGCCTGATCCATTATCGAATACCAATCGTGTGACCAATAACATCGTTGTGTTCACAATCTGTCCCGGTCACCCCGGAGCGATGAGGTGACACCAGGAGCGATAGCTTGACCCCGGAGCGGTGGCCTGACGCTGAGCGCTTGATGGAAAGATTGTGCTATTATTTATAACACCTGGTCACAATGCGAATGCGTAATTTTTTTCTCAAAGTTAAATGTAATTATTGTCGTCGTTACATTTGTTAATTCTGTTAAATAATGCCGTTTTCTTGTTTGGTTTCTGGCGCCCTGCATTAAAACAACGTAGCTAAATTCACTTGAAATGACTAGAATTGTGTGCGTTCATAATACATGACTGTTCGTTGCTAACTGTGCCAATTGATTGTTTGATATCGCAAGGATTTGCGCGATTACAGTCAAGGCAATCCGACCGACCGACCGACCGACCGACCGACCGACCGACCGACCGACCGACCGACCGACCGACCGACCGACCGACCGACCGACCGACCGACCGACCGACCGACCGACCGACCGACACCGACCGACCGACCGACCGACCGACCGACCGACCGACCGACCGACCGACCGACCGACCGACCGACCGACCGACCGACCGACCGACCGACCGACCGACCGACCGACCGACCGACCGACCGACCGACCGACCGACCGACCGACCGACCGACCGACCGACGACGACCGACCGACCGACCGACCGACCGACCGACCGACCGACCGACCGACACGACCGACCGACCGACCGACCGACCGACCGACCGACCGACCGACCGACCGACCGACCGACCGACCGACCGACCGACCGACCGACCGACCGACCGACCGACCGACCGACCGACCGACCGACCGACCGACCGACCGACCGACCGACCGACCGACCGACCGACCGACCGACCGACCGACCGACCGACCGACCGACCGACCGACCGACCGACCGACCGACCGACCGACCGACCGACCGACCGACCGACCGACCGACCGACCGACCGACCGACCGACCGACCGACCGACCGACCGACCGACCGACCGACCGACCGACCGACCGACCGACCGACCGACCGACCGACCACCAATCAAACTAACGGAATTAATCGAAGATACCAAATATTGCACGTTTACTCATACAGTCACCCTTCAACAACACTGCACTCGCTGACTAGTTGTTTCCTACGCTGCAATGTGACTAGCAAACTCACACTTCCCGTCTCACGCCATACGCCACACGCATACGTTAAATACATTCACACACGTCACGGGAACGACGGCCCTCTGGGTACCGCCATACGCCCACAACGCTCGGACACACGCATACATATCGTCTATTTACACGGCTCACTCTCCTCGACGTCTATTGCACCTACACGTCGTCATACAGCGCGTCTATCCAGTCTCTATTCCACGCTCCGCGAGACTTATTCATCCTATACGTCCCTCATCAGTTCGACAACTCCATCGCCATTTTAGGGTCACGTCCGGCTCTCTCTCGAACACGACAAGTTTCATTGCGCGTGCGCCGATACCGCGCGCACTGCGCATGCGCGAGATCGACATTACATTAACGTTCCGCGCGCGCACGAGGCGCGCTGCCACGTCACTAATAGACAGCCACGTGATTTTGCGTCGATGGCGGACGATGATAGTCGGGATAGTTCGGCTCGTGATCGCCGGCGTCGCCACTGCCGCTTATAGCGCCACCGTGCGGCGGCATCGTGTGCGACGCCGCGCCGAGCAGCACCATCGACTCCGACTGCAGCGGCGACGTCATCGGTGACGTCATCGGTGACGTCATAGTGAGTCCGGACGACTGGCCGGGTATGTAGGGCGGGCCGGCGGCCGGAGTGAGGCCAGCGAAGTGCGGCGGGATCCACCCGTCGCTGGTCGGTGTGTCTGGCGACAACATCGGCACCTGACCGAGGGTCGGCTCACGGTCCAAGGTCTGACTGCTTCCGTACAGCTCCGCGCGGTCGTAGGCGTCCGGGTCGTCTGCAAGCAACAAGGCGGATATGACGTCACTGACGCTCGACATACTCGAGATTCACAAAATGTGGTACTTATCGTAATATGTGCTGTGATAGCGCCCCGCAAATGTCTCAGTGTATATACTGTTTTGTATATGATACAATGACGTCGTTTACACTACGATTATATATATATATATATATATATATATATATATATATATATATATATATATATATATATATATATATATAATATCGAAATGTTGACGACATCTATGTTTGTGTTTTAGGTAGAAGTTACGACTTCTGATAAATTGATTCAATCACCACGTGTTGCTCTGATTACTTGAATAGGAAAGTGACACGTCTAACAGTCTGGTGGTGCAGCTAGAATGAACTGTCGTCGCCTTGAGTCTTAATTCAACATTGTACTACTACTACTACTATTATATACTACCACCCTTCGAAATAGGAATATATCTAACTAATCGCATTACTACAACACTAGAATAATTAGGATAATTAGGATATTATAAGAACAACAACGACCACTGCAGTAAAATAATCACCTTTTTACAACAAACAATATCGCTTATATTTAACAGTTACCAATTACTATATCTATCATAACATATAATTGTAACAAAGTTCGCTATGGAGAACTAGCAACGAGCCCCTCACTACGGCATTAAGAGTGACAATATGGCAAGAAAAGCAACACTATTTCAATAAATCATTACACGATGTTCCGTTGTTATGGTTGTTTCTTTAAGACAACCGTGTTCACTTGCACGATATATTCATTCGTCCGACTCATTCGACTTTTTCACGAATGCGTAACGTCAGACGTCAAGCGACGACAATGCGACGACAATGCACAACAAGAGTCACAGGCGGCCCCGTCGCCGTTTTAATTATCTGCGACGTCGTGCGCTGGAGATTGGTTGCTCGAGACGTCTGCCGTACGAGCGCGCGCTCACGGACCGACTGCGCCCGATCGACGCAGTCTCGCGACATCGGCCGCTTTAATTAATCAATTTAATCAAGTCTTGCGCCGTCGGCATCTGAGCCCCGCACTCGGCTCACCGCGCCGCCGTAAATAAACGGCGGAGCGGGTCCGTCAGTGTCGGCTACCACGAGCGCGTTCGCTTCAAGAATGTCACAGTTGTTTGATTGAGAACGGTATTTTCGACTTGAAAATCCGTATAAACCCGTATACATCCGGATTCATATTTTGCATTGGTTTAGCTGTGGTATCGCGATCGAGTGTCGTCATATTTCGTTACGTTACGAACTATGCGAAATATACCAATAATTATAACTATACGAACTATATCTATATTGAAATCTGCTTGGTTGTACAGGAATACTGGGTATCTCAATCAATCAGGTTAGTGGCTACTGATATGCCCTGCCCAGGTCCATTTCCGTTTTTTTTTATATATATATATATATATATATATATATATATATATATATATATATATATATATATATGTATTCGATTTAAAGATGTTCTTATAACGAGGACATGATTATGGATTATGTACTTTATGGCGTTTATTAATTTTTTGAACGAAATTATTTTATATTTGGTGTATATTTATATTTATACCAAATATAACAAAAATATATATATATATATATATATATATATATATATATATATATATATTATATATATATATATATATTTGTGTGTGTGTGTTTATTTAGTATACATTTGTTAGGCAGCATAAACAATGTTGGAAACGGATGCTAATTGGAAATGGACGAAACTTAGAAATGTATCTGATCAAACCACATTTCTCCCGACACGTTCGTCTGATAATTAGTGAAAATATAAACTACTCACACGAACATCTTTACTCGGCGATGTCGTTAAAAGCCATATAGGTGCACTGTCGTATCGCCGTTACATTATTTATCCACGCTTTAGCCGAGACTGTTTATAGTGGCGGCCGTTTGTACGTCTTTGTGCGTCAGTCTTTGATTAATAGCGACGACAAACATGCGCTACCTTTGTTGTCGCTGACTCATTCCTAATTTCGGCGAAGTTAATTTGTGCTGCACGCACAATACGTCTGTAAACTATTCGCTGGCGTTCCGCGCCGTTCACCTGTCCCACGTAATCAATATTTGCAATTATAGACACTAACGCAGAGTGCTTTCCCGCTAGATCGACTCGGACTTGACAAGTGTGAAGTACTACATATGCTCAACAACGTTTCTCCAGCCTTCCTGCAGCGTTTCTATGGAAAGAAGACATTCTTATACAGTGCCGTTTTATTGGAAATAACTATCGTTTAGAGTGTCAAATGTGAAAGAGAAGACATTTGATATGCGCGAGATAAACATCCTCGTACATGTTTTATTTGCCTTTTATGATGTAACAAAATCGCAGAGACCGGTGTTGGATTGCAAGAATGTTTTGTGCACACCACGGGAGTTTTTCCGCAAATAGCGCTGCACGATCAAATGTCCAACGGCTTTATTCATGGAATCTACATATCGTTGGACATCCATTGGAATGGTATTGGGTTTCGTTGTCATTTGATAGCGAATTCTGACATCATTATGGCATGGCTGTGTTTGACTTTAGAAATGCCGACGGTATGCCCAACAAAAAAGGAAATATATCCAATAACATTTAGCTAATTCCCATATACAGTTGCCAGATCATTGTCGGTTGAAACAAACCAAATGTCTGATATCTAGAACCCTCTCATTTGTTTCATGATTATGAGGTGTGGTGCTATAGAACTATCTGGACCGTCAAGATGGTTTACAATAGATTCACTGTATACTATTTTGTTTTCATTTTATCAAAAGACAGTCATCGCGCAGACGTCGTATGATAAAAAGACCAATGTTCTAGTTCATGTTATTCGTTGCACATGGTCTTCAACTATAGGAAACTAGGTATGTACCAAAAACCCAACGTAAAAATGGACTTTTTATATCGATACTTCAACTGCCAAAGAAAATGGCGGATCACGACTCCTCAAAAGCGTAACCAAGTGCACACCTATATTACTTGAAGGCACACACCTATACCCTCAACATACGTCACAGATGGCGACAGCGGAGACAAAACAAGCCAAGCGACACGTAGAAGAGACGAACAAGGAACACACCAGAATGCCACTCACTGGGGAAGCCATCCATCGTGCTGTCCGAGTGCTCGTCCCCCGACTGCCGACTGTCCGAGTCGTCGGGTCTCTGGTGCTTCATCTGCCGGAAGTAGGGACTCCAGCGCTGTCTCCCGGCGTCCTTCTTCAGCCGCTTCTCCTTGGCGCGTCGGTTCTGGAACCACACTTGTACGACGCGCATGTCGAGCCCGGTCTCCGAGCTCAGCTGTTCCCGGACGTGTCGCGCCGGCTTCGGGCTCTCGTTGTACGCCCGCTTCAACGACTCCAGTTGTTTCGCCGTGATCGTCGTCCGGGGCCGCTTGTTCGCGGCGTCTATGTCGAAGTCTGCCGGCCAACGAATGTGTATTTATTATAATTGTTATATAAATGTAAAGCGAATATATATATATATATATATATATATATATATATATATATATCAAAATACATATCATATACATGCCCCCCCCCACACACACACACACACACACACACACACACACACACACACACACACACACACACACACACACACACACACACACACACACACACACACACACACACACACACACACACACACACACACACACACACACACACACACACACACACACACACACACACACACACACACAACACACACACACACACACACACACACACACACACACACACACACACACACACACACACACACACACACACACACACACACACACACACACACACACACACACACACACACACACACACACACACACACACACACACACACACACACACACACACACACACACACACACACACACACACACACACACACACACACACACACACACACACACACACACACACACACACACACACACACACACACACACACACACACAAAACATATAAAAATATATATATATATATATATATATATATATATATATATATATATATATATATATATATATATATATATATGTATATATATATATATAATAGATATGCACATATATGCATGCCTCTTTGTATCGTTTTAATGGCATTGAGAAAACTAAAGTGTCTTTATCCTCATCTCCCTGGAAAGTCCTACCCTCGAGAATGAAACCTCCCGCCATATACGGCCGCAGGTCGCCGGACACTCACCCCTAGCTTTGGCCGACTCGTAGTCGTTCTTACACACGAGCTTCTTGTCGTCCATCAGGTAGAACTCGTCGCCCGTGTTCAGCTGGTGACTACACATGCTGCAGGCGAAGCACTCGAGGTGGTACACGTTGTCCTGGGCCCGTCGCACCACCTGGGTCGGAGGGATGCCGGCCTCGCACCCCGCACACTTCGTCCCGAACCGTCTGCAACGAGGGAGAGGGAGGGGTGAGTGCGGGAGGAAGACGTGGGTAGGGGAGAGAAGAGAGGGTAGAGGGGGAGAGGGAAGGTAGATGGAAGAGACTGGGAAGAGAGAGGTGAGTGGAAGAGAGCGAAGAGAATGAAGAACGTGTTATTAATGTTTAGTTAATTTTATTTGACGTTTTCAAGAAAATAGTATTGCCACTGAAGGAAAAAAATGTAAACGGCTCATAAAAATCTGTATTTTTTATTGTAACATGTAATGTTTCTAGTATATTAATACATTGTTTATGATATATTAATATATTACTTACACACGAATGATATATATATATATATATATATATATATATATATATATATATATATATATATATATAATTATATATATATATATATATATATATATATATATATATATATATTCGCGGCGATATAAATAATAATTATAATGTTGTAAAATAAAACAAATTAAACATAAATGTTTTACATAGCGAGGCGGGTATGACTGCGAATACCTGAGGCATTGACCGTAATCTCCCGAAACGTGTCATAAAAAACACGATTATATATATATATATATATATATATATATATATATATATATATATATATATATATATATATAATCGTGTGATAGTGTGACACCGTTTCAGTTTCGTCAATGTCTCGGTATATCGCAGTCGTCATACTCCGACCTCGCTCATGCTAAAACACTTTCCTTTCGTTTCTACTGCACGCGAGTACACTGATTGATTCATCCACCGATAATAATACCAATTTGTTTGACATATTACAAATAACAATAGCGGTAAAATAAATTCATCCAAGTTCTCTTTAATTGGGTTTCTCGCATTAACCGTAGTGCGTAGCGAGTCGGTGTTTTGCGTCAATGTGTTGCAATTAATTTATAAACATTCAAACGATGAGTGATCTATTATTATGTGATCATACTATGAATGAGCCCATCATCATAATCATGATTAATTCGCTCTCGCGCGCGCGTGATTTCGAGTTTAATCGAGCCGAGGTTTGTACTTATATATACTGTTATTATATTGTTTCCCATAATTTTGCGCAGACTCGGTTAAAATAGTGGTTTCACGTACACAAAATAAATAATAAATGATTGTACAAAAGGGTTAGCATATCGCAATAAGACACGTAATCAGATCAGTCCTGTCCAATATGAATCACAAACAAAAATATGCAAAAAAATCAAAAAGGGAACCTATTGCCTATATCGCGATTGCCGAGTCGTCAATGTTCAATAATCTTGTGTCTTCTCATATTCCTCTATGGACAAATCTTAGCACAGGCGGTCGTCCTTACGTTTAATCAGACGACAGATGCGGTAGATTAAACCTGTCTCGTGGTTAAGACGGGTTCGTCCCCGTGACACGAGACAAGTATTTTGTTTCGTACGGGATGTGTTCTAAAGATGAACTCAGTTGTTCGGTTATTGCAGATATTCTGACGTTGGAAGAATAAAGCGCTATTAAAGAAGGATTCGCAACTGGGTTGCAAAAATAAACAATTGTCTAGCCAATTAACATCGGTTAATTCTCAATAACGTAGAGTAAACCCAAATAAGATTTCTTTGCAAACAATACAATTATTGTATTAAATAAAAATATTAATTCTGGAAATTAACGCTACGAGTTCCACGTTAACCTATATAAAAGAAACATCGCAGATATATATATATATATATATATATATATATATATATATATATATATATATATATATATATATATATATATATTACAATATATAATTATATTACTGTCTAAATGCAATGCCACTGGGTAAAGCCCTGAAATCAAGTTGCTTCTTCCGATTGGCGTCGCCCAAACTTATGATGATTTCTATTCTACCATAAAGTAACGGTATTTTCGTTCACCGCATTAAACACGTCTTAATGATACAGTGACAGGCAAAGTCCATTTCCATGTGTCACGGCAACGTTGTAAAATAGCCTTAATTAAATGGAATTCTAGGTTAAGGGGTCACCAGGACGGCTAAGCTGGCGAATCGCCTGAACGTCACGTTGCTGTTTTTGCATCAACGTGAGGCGTTAACACTACACCGCAATGTAATAATAATACATTTAATGTCATATATATATATATATATATATATATATATATATATATATATATATATATATATAATATATATATATATAATATATAATATATATATATATATATATATATATATATATATATATATCATATACATATACATATACATATACATATACATATACATATACATAACATAGACATAGACATAGACATAGACATAGACATATACATATACATAGACATAGACATATACATATACATATACATATACATATACATATACATATACATACATACATACATACATACATACATACATACATACATACATACATACATACATACATACATACATACATACATACATACATACATACATACATAATTATGCAATGTTTACTGCCTTAGTAAACCACTCTTAAACACACCGGCTTCTGCCCAGTGTACTCACACAAACACACGCACACACGCACGCGACCAACTGAGCGATAATTCGTGGTACATTTCCTCTCAGTTGTTGCGTAAATGCAGTGACGAGCTCATAAGCTTCGCAACCACATCCCCGCTTCCGGAAAACACACGCTAGGCCCCGCTCAAAGACGGCGCTAATCCGTACGAGTGCACTTCATTGCGAGACTTCGCTCGCGGCATGCAAAGGCTTCCACGCTACGGCGCGGGCTGTGAGGTCGGAACGGTTAAGCTGGATTCAAGTGACGCAGCGGCCGGTGTAATAATGTAAATGGACGTAGAAAATTGACCCATTCTGAAAATAATACCTTTCAATGTGCCAAGTAAGGTTCGTTGATGTATGTTCTATAACAACAAACAAAATATCTAAATATACGTTAAAACATTACTGGTATAAATCAGCAATGGGTATTTATTTATATATGTGTTACTGTTAACACTGTTTTGAAAATGGTATTAGTACAATTCTTTCTTTTATAATAATTACATTTATATGTTGAAGTATCTGTAGCTATGCCTATTTTTTAAATAATAAAACATTTCATTATTTACAAAGGAGTCCACAACAAATACAACCGCGTTATTAAGGTATATCTACCACGGGGGTTCATTCACGATCTCACACCGGGAGGAAGGAATTTATATTTGCAATTTATGAAATAAACGTATTTTCATTGAAATTGTCAGCTATTGTAGATTAACATTATTATATAATGTAGTTTCACAGTAACGGAGTTTCGAAATATGAGCTAAGAATTATATTCTACAACTGTTAGGTAAGCACTATGACAATTAATCCGTGAGTGAAAATAGTCATGCGTGTTTTTTCTCAATTGCCAGGAGTTGCCCAAAATGCCAACGGGTCATCCCGATGTACATGATTGCGGCAAACAATTTGTCTCGTTAATAACAACCAACAACCACGCAGTCTGCACATCCATTCAATTAGTTGAATTCGGGTTATCATGCATAAATACTAATGTAATGTTTTATTAAAATATATATTAGCTTAATGTTCCATTAAAAATAACACCACTGGCGAAAACGTTATATTAGTTTATTGGAACAACTTGGCACGGGCAGTTGGCTCGATGTATACATTGTATATGTTATAAATAATGTATAATTTTATTAATACAATTCACACGTGAGGCCCTACATGAATAAACTTATGTTTATGGTGTTGTAGTTTTTCATTCAGCATTACTGTCAAACCATGACAAAACACACAGCCACATATCAACGTATACAAGCCCAGGTGTTTTTCAAAGGAAAATACAACTTTTGTGGTTCCTTTTTACTATTTACTATCTTTCCCTGGGTTGATATTGCAATGTGACCAAGTAGCAACGAAAGAAAGATTGTCAACTAACCGACAAGGTGAAATGCAGATGCGACTATTACTACTAAAATTATATTTGCGAAAACTAGATTGTTGAATATTGGAACACAATACAGATCCGTAACATGTCCGTAAAGGTAAGACGACAAAGATATTTAAAACTGTCTCGGTGTCATTAACTATGTGTTCGCCGTTGTCCGTTTTACCCACGTACACACGTTCTGTCTGGGTTATATGTCTGCGCTGACGTTTAGTCTGGTGCGTTCCTTGCAGACATTCATTAGATGATGTGCCAAGTCGGTCATGCGTGGCAACCGAACTCGGCCACGCGTGGAGGAATTTTCAAGTGACCTAGGGGAGTTTTAAATTAAGGTGTTTATTGTTTATAAGCAGACCAACACCGAAACATTTTTGAATTGTTAACATGTTACATGGCCATTTCTACCTATGCCATGTGGATTCTTTGTTTATGTGTCTTTATCCGTTGTGTCAGTTATCATTTTGGTTACATAGATAGATCTGTTTGAGTAAAACTATTTGCGAATATCTTGATGTTCAAATTGTATTAAGTTTTAGGCTAACTTCAATTGTTCAACATGTTAGTGCAGCTTAACAGTATAGGTAGACTAATTTCTAATTTGTTCGATTTGATTATTGTTCTTTACGGTGAATTATATATATATATATATATATATATATATATATATATATATATATATATATATATATATATATTGTTAATATATCGGTTCGATTACCCTTAAAATGAAAATATGTTTTTAGAAACCGTTCCTCATCACTCCACATAAAAATGAAACTCTGTCTGATATCAAGTTAATGTCCTAGTTTGCAGCGTTGTCGTTTATGTTGTTATCAACACTCTAAAGTTCTGGAATTTGCGTAGACGGTACTGTTTTTGTAACACGTCAACGTCATTGTTACGACAGATATACCGAACATCATTCACAGTAGTTAAACACCGAAATACACTCAGCATAGTTAATGGCTTAGCATTAGCTAACATTAAACAAAAACTACTCTTGCTTTGCGTGTTGTATGCGAGCACAAAACGGAGAACAATTTGCACGGTTGGCGCGGGCGGTCTGACCTTCAGCCAGTCGCGGCTTTCGCACAAACAGAAGCGCAGGAAATGTCGAATCAGCGACGCGTGACGGCCGGAGTCAGCCACGCGTGTCGACTGAGGAGCCCAAGCGGCGGGGGTACTGGGGGCAGGTTGCGTGAGACGACACGATAGCGTGACTCGGACCAGTTCGACTATAGGCGTCGGCGACGGGTTCGTTCTCCCGGGAACACCGACCGGTGCATGCTAAAATCACACAGTTGCAGTCAGGCAGCCGGTTCATCACTTATTTACACCGGCCGACAACCAGTCGTGCCAGCTCAAGCGAACGGCGAGACTACTTGCTCGCTTCCTCTCACAGACCGACGAGTAATTCCTCCTCGACAACAATCTACCTGAATTAGCAGACTGTTTCACATTTGGACAGAATACATCACGTCCGTGGAAAAATAAAGCCTGATTACATTAGGATAGAAGTTGTTTTGTTTCACTTAATGTCTGCTGGCTCAGCACATTTTAATAGTTCAACAATCACAACAATTACTGACATCGCCTGCATCATATTTAATAATCCGTCCAAATAAGCGATAACATTAAATTGTCTACACTGGACATGTATCCGCATACCTGACGTATATGCGGATGCACTTATTGCAAATAGCTTTTAGTTATAATTAGAATAATATAGTTATTGTCAGGTTATCTTGCATAACTGTATAATACTATATCAGAAAAAGGACGAAGAAGAAGAGGCGATTATGAAGATGACAAAGTCAAGAGAAAACATGCCTGTTTGTTCATATAAATACATTATAATAAATATTATTATGAACTTAATTACGTTTCTAGGAAAGTATTAGCATATTTATCAGGGTGCGTTTGCTTGCGATCTGTTACTACCCGAATAGTGTAATATTTAACAAATGGACCACTTGTATAGTTTCTACAGGTCATTGCGTGCCAACAGTTATTGGTAAAACAGTGTTATTGAAATATCATTTAACAGGCCAACCGTGACGACGGACATGCATGAATTTCCAAACGAGCTACGGGACTGGCGCAACAGGGAGAGAGCATCGATCGGACAGATCGCCTCGGGCTCACAAGTCTGTAATTACAGCGAACAAACGTGCGGAGACGGTGCTAAATTATGAATGTGATCCATATCAGCAAGACCACAGCTCGTCAGCGTTTCCACCTCCTGTTTCGTTACAGCGCACGTGTCTTAACTTCAGAAGCGAACATCTCGAATTATTAATGCTGGTATCAGCTCAAAGACGTTTCTCTACGATAACCTACAGTTACCAGTGTGTGGAATTTTCATGAAGTAATCATCCTTTCGCACGATTTGATATGATGACCAGTTACACGTATTATGACGATGACGATGACGATGACGATGACGATGACGATGACGATGACGATGACGATGACGATGACGATGACGATGACGATGACGATGACGATGACGATGACGATGACGATGACGATGACGATGACGATGACGATGACGATGACGATGACGATGACGATGACGATGACGATGACGATGACGATGGTCAACGTCATCATGAAAACTATCAGTGTGTGCATATTAATACACACCATCAAAATAATTTCTATATTTACTGTCGAACAGAACATTCTGGAAATCAAGAATTCGGGCCGCTGACCCCACCTAGTGGGAAAAGGCGAAAAGAAGAAGAAGACGAAATAGGTACACAATTCAGTTGACGCCTGTGAATTCTCTGGAAATCGAAATAAACCAAGTTTGCCGGTTGACTTGAGTGCAATAGCAGCGAACGGTTTATCGACGACCGTTGGGAAATTAGCTGTATCTCTCGTCCGTGCTTACGACGATGTTGGTACATATTGAATCGGGAAAGTTTCAGCCCAGTTGTCGGGAAGCGCTAAATAATTCCGCCCACCTCCCATCCCTGGTTCGGTGTTGTCGGATCGTCTCAGCTGCTCGGTGTAACACTTCACACCGCAATAGCATCTCAGTGTTATAATTCCAGTTGTCATACCGCGTGTCCACGGAGAATAGTTTATTCGCAGGTATAAAATGGCTGCAATTAGACTGTGAATAATAAACTTAAATTTGCATTGCCTTTAAATAATAGGGCTGCACCAGTGCCTACACCATTGGTTGAGAATGATGACTTAATCGTGACATTACATATTACATGCTTGAGAACAGTTTCACGAGTTCAGTGTGTCGTGATGAAAATAAACAAACACATTGAAATAGTCGAGTAGAGCGTATACATAACATAACACAACATATAATATAATATAATATATATATATATATATATATATTGTGGGTCTATATATAAACATTTATACAGATGTAATATATATAATTTATATATATATATATATATATATATATATATATATATATATATATATATATAATATATAATATATTATACCTGATAAATGTTTATATATAGACCAATATATATATATATATATATATATATATATATATATATATTACGCTCTGTATTTGAACTGTTTTGCATACAGATTGACTATTTCAATTTGGTAATTGTATTCATGGTAGATATAACAATGAATGATGACTATATTAATAATAAATACAGTTATAAATAATAATAATTACTAGTAATACTAATATAACTATTACTTTTCCTTGTACTAATACTGCCAACACTATTACGACTGCAATAAAAAAAATCAAACTAACAACATTCTAATCAAGAAGGTGACAATGTAGAATGCTATTAACACCAGGGAGAGCTGTTACCTGTTGGTAACCTACATGACGTAATATTGTAGAACCACTGATATTCACGTTAAAATAATATTTTCCAGAAATAATCGTCGATTGCTCAGTCACTAGTCACACTGCTCCACTGCCCTGGGCGCCGCATTACGGGCTGTGTGCCCGACACACGTAGGGTATCGAGTAGGGAGATGTTATCATAAACAACACAACTTCGCGATACAAACGACTGCCAAGGGACATATTTGTCTCGGCGCGTTTACGCACTACCCAAGATGACAAATCGTGTGTATTGTTATAACGCCGGCGCACGATTATACAAACGTGATCACTGCAATTTATTGTCGCCAGCGCCGCTTCATTAATAGCTGCAGAACACCATTATTTAACCGGATAAAAACACCGAGTACCAACGACACAATCGCCGTTTGCATCACTGTTATATAAACTCATAATTATTAAATGCATTGTCCTAATGTGTGTCCTAATTCAATATACACTGGTCATATCGTTGGCAGTCAGTTTAATTAACATTGTTCATATGGTTTATATTTCATATCGAGTAATAGCATTAGCAGACGCTGTAGATGCGTTATTAATACGATATTGTTGTCCGCTGTTGTCGCAGCGCGGCTAATAAGATGCGGGTTATAAAACGTAATAAATTCGTCCGGCACCCTATAAAGGGCGCATTATTTATTGATGATAATGTGTTTATTTAATCGTGACTAGACAACAGCGAACTAGGTGGGTGTTGACAGGTTGGGTGGCGGTATGGAGTCTCACCGCAACAAGGCGTGGGAATCTTGTGAAAGTGTGCAACCTAATAAATGAACGTTCATCTTTGTCTCTTATCTTATTCTCCCTCCGCTGGTCGCGTGTTTTTATTTAGTTTGCTCGAAGGTATATATATATATATATATATATATATATATATATATATATATATATATATATATATATATTTCTAAGTATGCATTTTATATATATATATATATATATATATATATATATATATATATAATATATATAATATATATATATAGCATATATTATATATATTATATTATATATATATTTCTGCGTAAGAGTTGGCAGGTGTAGTGAAGTTAGAAAAAATATATATATATATATATATATATATATATATATATATATATATATATATATATATATATATTTATACTCACACATGTATAAAATCAACGTGACCGCAATGAGAATGTAGGCGCCCTTTTCGTCCGAGTTTCTATCGTCCTAACGTAGATTTAGTACTTTATCCGGTGATATGATCAAAACAAAACAACGAATTTGTACAAATGAGCTTAGCGTATCTTCGTTGACACGAGACGTTCGATATTTCATTAAACGAGTTCGAACGCGCGACATATCGAACTGCGCCTGTCTTAATTGGCGGGATTAATCGCGCGAAGAGCATCGTAGTCAGCGCGCGGTTGTTTATTATTATCATCTTTCCAGAATTAACACGGTGGTTGATAATGTAGATAATAATACGTAGCAGCATTAACACACTTTAATTTTTTTTCGGAAACACAAAACCAGGATTATGATTTATATTATTTCAATCAATTAATTAACTCGTATGTTCGTAGTTTAGCCAGTTTGTACAGCAAAGTCTGTGCACCGGACGACCTTCGTTATATTTCTATAACAGCAATTAATTTGAATATATGCTTGATATAAATAGATGACTGCCAAATATACACGTCGGCGTATTTTCGCGATAGTCTTGTGAAATACATATTATGTTGTTAAAAATACTGGCATTGGCAAGATAACTAGAACATGTAGCCGTTGACTGTTTATACCATGGACAAGAGCGATTTATCTTAATGTTATTGTTATTAGTATTGTCATTATTGGTGTTGTTGTTATTGTTGTTGATGTTGTTGTAATCATTAGTATTATTGCTTTTATTTTTATTATTATTATTGTAGTAATAGTAGTAGTAGTAGTAGTAGTAGTAGTAGTGGTAGTGGTAGTGGTGGTGGTGGTGGTGGTGGTGGTGGTGGTGGTGGTGGTGGTGGTGGTGGTGGTGGTGGTGGTGGTGGTGGTGGTGGTGGTGGTGGTGGTGGTGGTGGTGGTGGTGGTGGTGGTGGTGGTGGTGGTGGTGGTGGTGGTGGTGGTGGTAGTAGTAGTAGTAGCAGTTGTTGTTGTCGTCGTTGCAATGACACATGTGTTCTCACATTGACGAGACGTCACTGTTATCATTTTATAGATTTTCGACAATGTTTTAAGTATTTGTATTTGATGAAAAATGCACAGAGGAGGAAGAGGTTGACGAAAAAGAGAGTTTCAGATGTTACCAGTCAGTGGTCAGCTAAAGTGAACCGGACAAATTGGCCAATGGTATAGAGCGGTTACTGAAAACTGCCGAAAAAGAAGAGAGCAGATGAGTTCAGAGAGGAGGATGGAAGGAGACGAGGGGGACCACGGGTGGTATGAGGCAGGAGAACGTTGCGAGATTCAGAGAGGACGGAGACAGAATAGAGGGATGGAGACCGCAGTGAGATGAGAATGTTGACGGGCGGATTCGGACACATTTGATGATGATGCCAGAAAGACGAAAACAGCAGCAACAACATCAAAACCAACTTCGTGACCGTTGTCACAACTATTTCACTGCCTGCTTACATTCACAACTAGCAACAACGTCAACTTCGTGACTGTTGTCACAACTACGTCACTTTCTGTTCACTTTTACAGCAACACAAAAATAACAACACGTCATTTTGCGTATGTACTCATTGTGACGTCACTTCCGGTTCTCACCTGAAGAAGTCTTCCTTGCAGTAGACTTCGTCGCCCTTTGAGAAACACTTGTCGTTGAGGTGTGTCTGGCAGTCGGCACACTTGAGGCACTTGGAGTGCCAGCACCGGTCGAGCACCTTCAGGATGAACCGGTCGAGGATTGGCTCGTTGCAGCCCGCGCACTTCGGAATGGCGGCTGTCGACAGAGAAGACGGCAAGTTCAGGAACAGACCGGAAGTGGGGGAATCACGCTGCGCATGCGGGGATGTGATAGATAGATAGATAGATACAGATACAGTAGATACAATAATGTAAGTATACGTAATGGCTGATCTTTGGAGACTAGCACTTTTGATAGCATTTTTAATATTTGCCGTTGTTGTATTTAGCGAACACAATGAATTGCAGGACACGTTCATTTCTAGATGCATTATGGGAGAAAAATATCATAATTATTTAGCCTCTGGCGATATGCCTGTTATAACCACCTTTACTTATATCCCTGTTATAACAACCTTGATTTATATGCCTGTTATAACAACCTTTATTTATATGCCTGTTATAACCACATTTAGTTATATGTCTGTTATATCAACCTTTAGTTATATGCCTGTTATAACCACCTATTGTTATATGCCTGTTATAATTTATATGCCTGTTATAACCACCTTTAGTTATATGCCTGTTATAACCACCTCTAGTTATATGCCTGTTATGATCGTTAATTTCAATGGGACGATACAAACAAACTTTATTTAGCTTTAATTTTCTTTTCTTTTTCATATTCAGCCATAACAATCGGATTGTGAATCAGCCATAATATGTCAATGAGAAAAGCAAGAATAATTATTATTTAGAATACTAGTATTATTATTAGATATACCTTTATCAGGTGTAATACAGTATATGTAGATGTGACATAGTGTTTATGTCGCCCACGGTAAAGTGTAATTGTTAACAAATCTCACGTCAGTCAATAACATACAATGCATGACAACAGGCATAAAGCCTACAATTAAAGCTATAACCACAAAAAATAGCCAATAATAAAAAATTAATACATATTATTATTACTAATATATACTCCATATAACCGAGAAAAAATTCACGGCCGAAACAGTTGATAATCATGAAACAATAATAAGCAGATGAGATGCCATAGTGGTATGTTTGTTACATTGTATTTTGTCCATGTATGCAGTGCGTCTCACATTTTAATATACAACAAATCAGGTGTGTTTAGTTATAAAATTTGTCAACAATTTGTCGCTAGTTTCTTTGATCGTGCACTGATGCGGTCGCAGCTCTAACGGAAATGATCTTCATCGTAAGCGCCGTCGGCCCGTCGAGTGTAATGTTTCCGTGTTTACATGAAGTCGGCGCTAGTCCGTGCCGCACAAGGCAGGTCGGGTAGCGGTAATCAGCTAATGTCCTCGATTCACGCTCAATGCCCAGTGTCTTTAATGTGCTGATTACTTGCGACTGACGCCGGCAGCAAGATCGTATTTACGAACCGGCAGCGAGATCGTACTTTACGCCCGCCCGCGCGCACGCACGCACGCACGCACACACACAACCCACACACACACACACACACACACACACACACACACACACACACACACACACACACACACACACACACACACACACACACACACACACACACACACACACACACACACACACACACACACACACACACACACACACACACACACACACACACACAACATACATACATACATACATACATACATACACACAAACAGGTGCGCACGCGGGATTATCCGCCAGTACACGAGGGTTTCTGAGTTTGTACTTGACTACTCGACTCTGATCGTCGTAAATTTCCGTTTTCTTGTCCGTTTTCTTGTTTTCTCACAATGAAGTGATGTGCCCAGTCGTTATATGTTAAGGTTTTTACTAATCGCATTGGAACAAAGATATCTCTAGCCATCCCATAAGAAAATATTCCTTGTTCTTTCGGAAATATTGCACAAAGACATGTTGCATTTTTCTCAATATAATCTCCTCAGATGATTGTTTCACTGACGTTGTTATGAGCTCTTAAACCCGATATTACTCTGTAAAATTAATTTCGATCCTTAAGAGTGATCTTATTCAATATGAAAGCTGCCAACACCCTGACGCGCCAGCGCAACATTGTCAATGGAAACAGTGTCCTCGGTAATTACTATGGCAATGGATATCTTCGTTTTGAAAACACTCATTTTACTTAACGGATTTGGTTTAATGAAACCAGGTATACATGATATGGGAATCTGTTCGCGGACTTCCAGTCGTGTATACAAGACACAACAAGCGCCAAATATTCGGCATGCGAACTTGTCCACCAATATGGCATGCAAATATATTTGCGTTGCTTATAATTATTAGTCATGCACTTGGCTGACAAAACCAAACAGATGTATAATCTAACACATCTAGTTTTTGCTTTATATTTGCACCAGCATATAATAATATTTTGTGCATGTAGAATACGTGTCAAAATATATACGATTCGCGTGTGGTCTCTCGAGATATTTTCACCTCGGTCCAATAACATATTTTCAGCAACCACGAACTAAATTCATGTAGATTTATTTTTGGATACATAATCTCCGATCTTTGTCACGACTGTATGTATATTAGTATAGTATAATATATATATATATATATATATATATATATATATATATATATATATATATTATAATATATGTATTTAATATAAGTGCATTAATATAATATATTATATACTTTAATATAAATAAATATATATATATATATATATATATATATATATATTAATATTATATATATAATATTAATATAATATATTATATACTTTAATATATATTAAAGTATATAATATATTATATTAATATTATATATATATAATATAATATAATATAATATAATATAATATAATATAATATATTATAATATAATATAATATAATATAATATAATATAATATAATATATATATATAATATAATATAATATAATATATTATATTATATTATATTATATTATATTATATTATATTATATTATATTATATTATATTATATTATATATATTATATTATATTAATATTAATATTAATATTATATATATATATATAACATACATGGTATGGTGTACATCCTACGAAAAGAATTTCCATTGTTTTGTTGTAGTAAGAAATATTTGTTGTTGTGCGACCAGTTGACAATTTACAGCAACACAACGACTTGTTGTCTATTAATATAACTATTGCTGACGTCTACACACCGAATTATTCAACATAGTTCGTTTTACCGCCTGCATTCCCTTGCGCCATCTGGTAATTTATAGTTGAACAGTAAAGGTTGAACACACCATGTTACGTCACAATCTCTCGCTATGACGTCAAACAGGAAGACTAATCTTCTGAGTTCAAATAGAAAGGGAGTGCAAGCTATATTTCATCTCGTTAAATATTAACCTTGACAGAATCCAGGCATATTATTTTATGTTCCGTCTCGTAAGGTTGAAATCAGTAATAACAATAAACTTAGTTTAGGACACATTGTCATTGACATTTTGGAAGATTTACGTGACAACAATGGCTTCGTCTTAGTAAATAGCTAATAACTAACTTATATTAATATTGTTTTAACACAATTATAATAAATTAAAAACACAAATATTTTGACGTTTATGTAAGTATACTTATAACACCGGTGGTAGTTATAGTAATCATATAAATATTGTTTAAACCACTAGTACTGATGACAGCATACATATAAATTGGTAGAAGATTGTACTGATAAAATGGCAATGACGCTTCTATAAGTTTCATTGCATGAACGTACCAATGTATAGGTGCGTTTGGGTCATGTGTCGGGGAACGTCACACCCTCCGCATTGCAACAATGATATACATTGTGCATTATAGACACTCGTAATATCTCTCCTGATTATCTCGGTAGATATTGTCTACGCCAACATCCGCAAGAACATCTATTGATTTGCACTGTGCTTCGTACGTTGCGATGCGGTGCGATGATACGGATCTAGTTTATGTAGGCCACAGAACAACCCGTCCTTCTTGTTTCAACTCAATGGCGTTGTCCAATTGCAACGGAGAAAAAACCGTGGTTTTGTAGATATGGAAGTTCATTTAATGTATACTCTGTGCCAGTCTGTGGTAATCTATTTATTATTATTTTTAACTACTTTTGTCAACACTACCGCATAGAGTTTTACTTTGGATTTTAGTGTCTAAATGAAGTTTATTATTATAAGTAGTAACACATTGAAATGTCCATGTATTTAGTGTAGTTGTGTGTTTCAAGATAATGCTAAATGTCCATAGTTGATTTTATCAGATTGGCTTAGAGATATTAAGATTTGTTTACAATAATACGCGGGCTCTACGTCAAGCTTTGCCTTTAACAATAATACTGATAACGGTTAAATATGTTAATTGCATTTAAACGCGACATCACATGTCCTAGAGCAAACATAAATGTATACGTTTGACATTCTAACGACTGTCCTTTATGTTTTTGGTTATAAAGACCATCCTCCGAAACCAGAATTGCAACGAAATATACGACGGAACGCACGTGTGTTCGGCAGCCATTTTTGTTATCGCTTGAAGAATTTCTTGCTAAGCAACTGGTCACATGATCGATAGGTCAATTGGACACGACTGCATGTGTTTTCTATCGATATGCATTATGTGAGAGATTAGATCACTGTTCCGCGGTCTCTTTCAGACATTATTTTCACCGTAACTCGTCTGCTATCCGCAATGCGTTGTTACCCGGAAACGGCACGGTTCAATCGGCTGTCTGCGCGTGCGCCGACCTGAAAGACAATAGTCGATCGAACGCACTGACACGCACACATCGTAATACGTTCTGTTGTTCCGATATGCGTCCGTTCTTAATAAAAACACGGACAACTGCTACCACTGGCTGAGGGTTGCCAAATGTCTGACTTTTGAAACAAGTCGCGTGGAACGGAGCACTAAACCAACAATGCTGCGCTGGCATCATAGGCGGAAGGAGAAACCGTCATTATACTCCAGGAGGCGCTCATGCGCTGTAATAATATTTACTTAAACCGTTGCGTCTAAATACGAGCCGATGAGCCGTTATCATGCTCTTAGTGAGGCATGTTATTGTAGCCGCGCCTTGAGAATACATGTACGCGTGTCTGCGTGAATCACTCTTAGCTCGATAATACCACGCAAAAGTCGGCAAACTGTCGATTTATGGCCGACGTATGGACAGGAAGCCGGATGTCGTTGGACTCTGCATGTGTCTAGCGCAATAACGCCGAAGCCTTCGCGTGAATTACGGGAACTATGACTTTTGCGTAGGTTCTAAGGATGCCGCATCGAAATAAAGAATTATCCATCAAACTTGTTTGTCCTTGTGTTATACAGTTATAACGACGGTTTCTCTTTGGAGGAGTGACAATCATAATCTGCTATAAAACAAGCGGTTGTGAATAGTGCTATTTCTACAATAGCGATATTAAATATTAAAGGGAGAGCTCTTCTGCCCAGAATTGGCCGAGCAGTAATTTATAACGGGAAGTCTGCTGTCTAGAACGTGGGAAAGTTAAACATCAAAGGGGATTACGTTTAACTGTGCTCGCATCGTCATTATAACCAATCAATTTATGTTTTCTGAAACTGGATGTTTTGTTTACCATGGGAACGTGTTGCATGCGGAATATTTCCAAATGCGAACATTGTTCTAAGCTTAATAAGTAACTAAACACAAATTGACAGGCAGTAAGCTTTCAACATCCATGTTGTAGTCACAAGACAAGACAAGATATAAAAAAAAAACCTAACAGTTGTCACCGACGCTTTAATGATACACGTGACACAACCACAGAGCGTCGTCCGTCGACCATTAGTATTCCCGGCATCGGTCGCTCGCTCGCGCTCAGCCGACGGTACGTCGCGGGCGTCGAAGACGGCACCCGTGCGGACACCGAACGTTTAACGCCGCGACGGACAACGACAGCGAAACAATCGCCTCTTAAAAGGCACTGGTGAAAGCTCTAATCCCCGCACGGCTAACCTCCCAGTCTACCGACACTCTCTGTCCGCTCGAATATCGCGCCGATCGCTCAACGGCGCCGCGTTTTAGCGCCAAACCCCCAATTAGCGTCGCAGTGTCGTCTGCTTCGTCTAATGGACGCGGGAATTCGATCGTTGTCGAGAAAACCGCCAGGGGCCGAGCGATGTCTGATTGTTTTAATGGAAAATTCAATATATTTTGCACTCGACCGAAAGCGATCGTCGGTAGTGTTATAATATTTGTTATTACGTAAACGTCGTGATTCCAATTACGTTTATTAAATATTGACAGTGTTCAAATGTTAGTTGATTGATACATGCAAAATGATTATTGTTTGTAAATGTCTTGATTGAAAGTGTATGCGCACTCCTAAAATGAAATGACAATTTTTTTAATGTATTATTGTAGCTTCAAAGATGATCATATGTAAAAAGAGAACGAATGTGGTACTGCAGTTTAAATATAGCCTTTGATATGTTTTACGTGAATATGTATTTGTACCTTCAACATTACATAAGCATGACACACTGCAATGCAACATATAGCATTATTAAATTTATGTTTCGTACATGAAAAAAATTAATTTGGGCAATTTAAAATATCGCATCCTATGATCCAAGACAATATGTAGACAATAGAAATATTGTATAATTGGGGAATGTTTCATATAACAAATCGAATTGAAAGGAACGGTTCGTCAATTGCTTACAGGGTATACAGACAAATGGGAATAGCACTAAACGTATACGCATTGAACGATAAAATGAGTCCTTCGCTGATAGTAAATTTAAAGTGCAAAAAATCAGTCCAACAATGCAAGATTTCCAATCAAAACCCTAATCAACTGGCAGCATCATCAGCAACAACGTAATCGCAATTGTTGCCACCGCCACATTACACTATAGTGCAATCTCGTCGCCAATTCAACCGCCGACGAAATCGGAAGGTCATCTGTTAAACGAAACCGTAGTAAAAACGCGACGAAGTCAAGTCGGCGACGAAGCCACACGCCCGGCCCCTAGTGGCCGGCTCAGATGTTATCGGAGCGCCACCGGGCGAGACGCGACGGAACCCATTAACACCGACAGTTTAGTCGCGCGATGTGGCCGCAGATTCGGACGAGTTGCGCGCGTTAATGCAAAGGTGGTCGATTCGTGACAGCGCGACAGGCACGCGGAAATGTCAAACATACTACCCTTTGTTGACGGCAATGCACAAAGCAGCGGTCGATTTCGGTTTTATCGACCACTGCGGAGTCGGTAAGCGATGATGCGAATATTACCTTTCGCCGACGACTGTTGTTAAATCGACCGGCGACACTGGGGTGTTGAGAGCGCTTGTGATCAAGGCCTTTGTTGGAACAGGCGTGTAGAATACGTGATAAATACAGCGTTTTGTTTAACAAACGATTAAGGCTGTTTCCTTAATTGCGACCACCACCTTGTGTTTACTGTGAATATTAAAACATTTGCATAGATGTATTTATCCATCAACCTATATAGTTATGGAAACATTGTAACGGATGCACCGTATTATGTTTCCGTGTTATACGATTCACATAATGTCCTAACTCGTATCGAATACGGCATTCTTGTGATCAGATGTTTTGGTGGTGTACCAGGCGACATCACCTCTAAATGGATGTGAATCGGCGAACACATTTACCGCTGGAAGTGTTACCACGGCGAATACATGATTGAGAATTCTTATTCCTCATGCGAGAGCAATATGGAGAAGAAGCCGACGAAGAGAAAAGGATGAAGAAGAAGATGATGATGATGATAATGACGAAGTGGCCTGACCTTGTTCGGAAACGAAGTAAACTCAAATCAAAGTAGACTAATATTTTACGTAACGGTAAACGGGCCGATATTCCTTTTACTACATAAGCCCCACCATGTCGTACCGACCTCACGCGCATGCGCACAGACGAACCTGCGATGTCAGCAAACATCGCTGAGTTCAAGCGCTTTTTTCGTCCGAACCATTGTGAAAAATCGACACCATTATTCCGCCAGCCGCGATTCGAAGCGCATGAAATTCAATCATGCAGCTGTCTAAATGTCAACGTAACTGCTTCACAGAGGCAGAGCGGCCGGCTTGGCGACCCGGTCGCCGGGGACTCCCACGAGAAAAGTGTCGAATTTACAGCGACCGCGAGAGCAACGCGCCGAACGCTTCGTGGCACACCGTGTCCATCAAAGCCGGGGAGTGGATATTTGCGTCGCGTCGTTAGAAACGACACGCTCCCGTTTAGAACGATCTGTCACGTCGAAATTTCGTTAGTATCGATCTGGAGTTTTGTAAAAAGCCATTCAGCGCCGAATAGTAAGATCGCTAGTATGTAGCGGGCGAGTGAGTGAGAGTCAGTCCCGCGGATAATGGCTTGCCGTCGTGTGAGTGGTTGATGACCGCGTTGACGTGACGTCACGTCTACTGACGGGCATATGTGGAGTTGAGGTTGAAGTTACTCACACAATGTCCATTAAGTAGGCCACCAATTGTGTGGAAAGTGGAAAGACGAAGACATTCTATATAAATGAAAAAGGTCCGACAAAACGAATGGAGGCAGACTTAGTGGAGCCAGGGTGAAAGATCGTCTCAGAACTAGGAGAAAAAGTAGGTGAAAACAGAAGTAGAAGTAATAGGCTAATCACTGAAAGTTTTGCCGACACATTTTTCTTTAATAAACTTAACGTTTGTAGTATAAACATTAGTGAGAGAGAGAGAGAGAGAGAGAGAGAGAGAGAGAGAGAGGAGAGAGAAGAGAGAGAAAAGAGAAAGAGAGAGGGGGAGAAAGAGGAGAGAGAGAGAGAGAGAGAGAGAGAGAGAGAGAGAGAGAGTCAGAGACAGAGCGAGAGATAGAGGGGAGAGAGAAAGCGAGAGATAGAGGGAGAGAGAGAGAGAGCGAGAGAGCGCGCGCGTAAAACAGACGTAATGAGAAACCGATAGAGAAAGAGAGAAACACCAAAAGAGACCGAAAGGGAGACAAGCGCAGAGACATGGACAGAGAGACGTGACACATTATGCAGCCAGCGATATCCTGGTCGGTCCCATCAGTCATCGCGTTCTCGCGCACGATTAATCACTAGTCGTGTGTTTACTCAGTCCGTCGTCAGCCGACGAGAACGCCGAAGCCGCCGGGGCGCTAAGCACACTGAGCCGCTACCAAAAGTCTCGGAGCCGCTCGAGTACGGCAATACAGCAGAACACGTACACGGGGATAACATTTATAATAATTTTATGTCCAAGTTCCCACTATCGTCAACAAACGAAAGGTTTCTTTTGTCTTTTCAAATGCATGCTCAGCTGTTTTGATTCGGAACGTGCTCAACCGGGGCTTATACCTTATACATGCATTCATTTTAAAATTACTTCTTTTTGGTAATTCGATTGACACAGTCTCCGCGTTTACGATATCGGTATTATTTTTCGGCAAAACCTTCTTTACACCAGCGTTACAAATAACCGTAAGTGTTCTATGTTTGCAACATATATGATATATATTACTACTACTACTACTACTACTACTACTACTACTACTACTACTACTACTACTACTACTACTACTACTACTACTACTACTACTACTACTACTACTACTACTACTACTACTACTACAAGTACAAGCACAAGTACTACTACTACTACTACTACTACTACTACTACTACTACTACTACTACTACTACTACTACTACTACTACTACTACTACTACTACAGGAAAGTATATAATAACAATTAAAAAATAACAAGTTAATTGTTTTGAAAAATAACAAGTTAATTGTTTTGCGCCTAAATCCTTCGAAACACGCTAAGACCATAAATGTCTAAATCAACAATCAGTAAGTACTTAAATTATCAACAGGTGGATGTATATGCCAGGGAAATATGGCAAACAAGCACGATTGTTAATGTAATCGCGAAATGTTTCCACCGCAACTGGTCTTGACCAATACTTGTCCGTCCGCAGTTAGTAACCATTGAGTTGTTCAGCCTTCTAAGAAAGAAGAATTACTCAGCGCATGACTCTGAACATAACATTCGGAAACCGTATTCTGCGTGGCACAAGAGACGTTTATGCGAAGTGTCCGATTTGAACCTGCGTCTCGTCTCATTTCACGCAAAAACCGGTCTTGCCACGGTCTTGCTCGTATTTCTAAACCGTATCCTATAGCTCCTTGACCTTTTACTCGTCCAGATCACGCGCTGTACTTAATTACACTATTATGCAAAACTAAAAACCCAGGACATTTTAGACGGTGTGACCTTTCGACACGATATCTACATGAATGAAACAGATTTTGAGCACAATTGCAGACAATTAGTGCCACGGTGACATGTTTGATAAGCGCGAGCGTGATACCGGAAGACAAGGCGACGACCCTAGACCACGTGACCCGTGCGGTTGTCAGCTGACACGTGGTCATTATTTTTTCTCGGCGGACTTCCAGACTGGATTGTCGCTTCTCCTGACGCGTTTTCGCGTCATCGCTAAGCCGACCCCGGGGGCGGGGAGGCGCTCTCTTGCCCGCCGCACCCCCCACGCGCTACGAGGACACTGCCCGGAGCCATGTCGACACAGCGTTCGTCCGCTTCGCCGGATTACCGCTTAAGCAGATTAGGCAGGGTCTTTGTAGCTCCAGTGGCTGTGCTTGGAATCACGGCCACCGACGGAGAACCATGTACTCCGGTCAGGATAGAGTCGTTGTTCTCGTTAACCGTAAACAACAGAATTAGTTTTTAGACAAGTCCATTCTTTGGTAGAAGTCGTATTTGGAGATATCTAAGCGGTTAGCGCAGTTGGTAGAACGACGGACAAGACGTCATGAGGACCGGGGTTCGACTACACCTGTTGTTGTTCTGTTGTTTTAAAGCCTCGCGAACACAAATAATATATATATATATATATATATATATATATATATATATATATATATATATATATATATATATAATTTGCATATGTCTTGTATTGCATATAGGGCGTTCTTAATATTTATATCAGACACTCATAATTTCTACTCATGCAAAAATTCATTAACTTTGTATGCTCTGCAATTAACTTTGTATTATCTTCATATACTAAGTGAATATAAATATTATAATATCAGTTAATTCGTAAGTCGCTTTTGCGAGATATTAAAACCGCATTTATGAAATTTTACATACTTGCCTACCTCCCTACATGTTACAAAGGCTGTCCGTGGTCTCCCTAATTCGTGATAGTAAATTACGTCGCTCTTTGCCTCTTTGTAAAAATACGTATTATATTATTACTGAAATAACATCCCATCACTGGTCACATCCAATCATCTTTCTGACAATACACAAACAAACCCACGACACTAGTTGAGCCCCGCTAGCTCCGTTTGTTCGCTTCCGATGCGACGGGGTATTCCTGGAAATCGTGCGTATGGAATGTGTCCGGAACAATTTAATCCGTATTGAACGACTATTTTCTCCCACTGTTTCCGAAGTGACGTGGAATTAGTTTCTCGGCGGGACGCCAGGCGCTAGGTCGGAGACTTGAGTCACGGCCTGTGGACACATGCCGGGCACTAAGAGACGGAAATTGGCTTCGCTGTCACGGAGGATATTTCTATGGCGCGAGCACGCGGGGAGGCGAACACAGAGCGGAATATCCAGAAAGAATTGGGATGTTTCCGAATGCTGTATGCACAATAAATTCAACCTAATATATATATATATATATATATATATATATATATATATATATATATATATATATATTATATATATATATATTAGTTGACGATATAATTATATATATATATTATTATTATTATTATATATTAATATTATTATTATTATTATTATTATTATTATTATTATTATTATTATTATTATTATTATTATTATTATTATTATTATTATTATTATTATTATTATTATTATTATTATTATTGTTATTGTTATTGTTTTAGCTGATGTCGTTTTTGTTGGGGTTGTCGTAGAATTCTTCACTGACTTTGTGATATGATTATGGTATAATTATAGCTGCTTTACTTGTCTATTCTAGTTCTTTTTATTGATACTATTATCTTTTTGTTTTTATTTATGCCATTATATTGCTATTACGTAGTTATTACGATCATTGTTATCATTATGATTATGATTTAATTTATATTTATGACTATGTCTATGATCACGGTCGGTCGCATAATTCTAACGAGGCACCAAAGCCGAGCGCCCCGTCTCCCGGCCTTCGTCCCGTCCACGTGCGGCACTAACTACCCGGCGCCTGCGTCGATCTGTCACCTCCGTCGTCACGCGTGGCTGCTCCCGATCGGGGGCACAATGGCGTGACACGCGCCGTGACGGACGGACAACGACCTTTGTGACGGCGAACTCCGTGACGGACGATTTCGTTCAGCGGAGTTGAGTGAGTCGACGTCTGCCCCGCGACCACCGCTTGTCCGTGGAGCTTCGGACAACGGTCTTCGCCTCAGGAATTTGTTAACACTCCTAGCGATTTCGCCTCGGTAATTTGTTAAGACTCCAAGCGACTGACAGTCTTATTAGTTAAGATATCACGAATAGTCTACATGTAGTTCGTATTAGAGGATGTGTTAGTTTATTTAGGATATGGATCGATGCGTATTGTTAGTCAAACAGACACACTCATGAAATAGTCTTATTCTAGGTGTGAGTGCATACAGGGTTAATTATTGTTCAATTCAATGCAATTCATTTCATGTTATTGTCCTAAGAAGGATATTCGTCATATAATTCATGATCATATTTAAAATATATAAACGATTGCAACAACAACAAAACTATTGTTGTTGTTATCATTATATTTTATTATTATTATTACTGTTACTGTTACTGTTACTGTTACTGTTACTGTTACTGTTACTGTTACTGTTACTGTTACTGTTACTGTTACTGTTACTGTTACTGTTACTATTACTGTTACTGTTACTATTACTATTACTATTACTACTGTAGACTTATTCAGTGACGGCGTGTTACTTCAAACGTCCCACGGCGAGTGAGTAAATTAAACAAAGAGGCCCGTCTTTTGTGCTCCAATTTCACCCCACGCGTCGACAAGTTGTCCATCTCCACTCTCGCGTCGTCACGATTACACGGTTTTGACCATTACGTCGCCTCGTTACGCCCCATCGGTCAACATCAAAGGCCGTCGGCGACGGGAGTGGCATTCTCTGTAACCCGTGTTACGGCGCCGTCTCTAGGCGGCCCAACGCGACCCTGCCCGGCACGCGCACCTCAAAGAGACAGACTCTGCCGCCGGCACAAAGCGAGCATCGCCATCTTTGTTGAGGCTCCTGGCAACGAACTCCACCGTCCGATACAGCAACAATTAACGGCCGAGAAAACGCAGCAACCGGGACCGTGGGCCGAATCAGAACGGACGCGAATATATCTTGTTGGTTGTTAACGCGTTATATCGCTGTATGTATGTATGTATGTATGTATGTATGTATGTATGTATGTATGTATGTATGTATGTATGTATGTATGTATGTATGTATGTATGTATGTATGTATGTATGTATGTATGTATGTATGTATGTATGTTATGTATGTATGTATGTATGTATGTATGTATGTATGTATGTATGTATGTATGTATGTATGTATGTATGTATGTATGTATGTATAGTATGTATTATATTATGTATTATGTTATGTATTATGTATGATATTATTATATGTATGTATATATATGTATTATAGTATTATGTATTATTATATATTATTATTATTTATATATGTTATATAGTATTATTATATTATTATATATATATATATATATTATATATATGTATATATATATATATAATATATATAATATATATATATATATATATATATATATATTATACTATATATATATTATATATATATACATATATATATATATATATATATATATATTTATATATATATTCATATATATATATATATATATAATATTATATATATATATATATATATATATATATGTATAAATGATAATATATATCGACACATCATGCTATATCACGTTATCACGCAACGTCACTGCAAAAGTATTTTCGCCGTTTAATTTGGTTGCGAATCCAACCCACTGACATTCGCAACGTTCCGTGGACGAGAAACGCAGTGTTATGAGACAAAAACATGCGTGCTAAACTCTATCTCCCAGTAATGTTTACTTTTAAACGTGTCACCATGAACATAAGACACGCGAAACAATGCAGAGTTTTGACTAAAATAATATAACAATGAAGTGGTCAGGTGTAGATGTCGATGCGCTGTCATCGTCATCCGTCATTTAGTTCGTTACGGTCGACAACAGTTCAATACAGACGCAAAGCGCAGCCGGGGTAATTAAGATGTTCTGATAAACAAACTACTACTTCTACCTGCGCGTGTTGTACCGTGTGAACCAGCAATCAGTGGCGACAGAAAGCCATCGCGTTCACACGGTCGACATAAACAGCCGACGTCTGTGTGCCTTGCGCTTTGAGTGATTCTGAACAGGACAACGGCACCGGGGAACCAGCGCAACGGAACTCCGATGACGGTGGTCTTTGGAAGGTTCCATCCAGCTGATAGTCCAACAAGTTCGCAATTTGTCCGAAGTGATTGTCCGTCATTTGTCCGAAATGATGACCCGTCATTTGTCCGAAGTGATACCTCACCAATGTCTCAATACTTCCAACGATCCACAACGACGATGAACGCATGTTCGTAGAGTCCGAAACATTCATTGTAAAGTCACGAAGTTTTCCCGGCGGGTGATAACTACATGGTTCACTTCCACGGGACAATGTGCGCGCGCTCAATCCGAACTCACAGTCACAATGCATGTCGGCGCAGTTTCGGCAAACGACCACTATATATACCGACCATGACTGATTACAAACGAGAACAATTCTATTAGGCAAATGGACAGCACCGGCCTATACACAGTGCTCCCCGGAACATTGGGGCTGGCGTCCTATTAGTTTGAGTGAGCCCAGCTACTATCCGACTAGTGCCCAGATGATGTGGCGCGAATACAACTTCGCCTCATTCAATTTAGCGAGCGGCCCGGTTTTAATATAAATATTATTTTCGTCTCGGCTCAGCTTAGCCTCGACGCGCAATCGCATCGAAACAATTACGTTAATAAAACTCCGTCGCCGCTGTAGCATCATTGGTCGGCCGTGAGACAATTAATTTGGTGTCTGGGGGGCGCGGATCGGATCATTGCGATAAATTTCCTTGATGAAATAATATCGGAAAATTACAAGATTAAGTCGCGGGTGCCGCAGTGGCGCTGGACTGGATTGGTCCTGACTGGACTTACCTTCGAGGAATTTATTCCGCGCGAGCATCTCGTTGAGGATGGCCGTGTCCGCAGGCGCGCCGGCCGGAGAGGCGAGCTGGTCTGGCGGGGAGACGGTGGCCATGTCCGTGCGGTGGTCGAGGTCGGTCATGGACGGAGGCAGGGAGGGAGGGAGACGGCTTGTCACGGACAGCGGCGCGTCACCGAGTGTCGTTGTCCGTCGCTTTCACACAGGCGTGTGTCGGGTACGCGTGTCAACACGGCGCGTCTGTCCGGCACTTCTTTAAAGTCGGATCGCTCAAAGTCACGTGCCGCGCGCGCGAGCCGCTCGCAGCGCGTGCAGCGAGGACCGCCGCGCGCTGTTAAATATTCATTAGCCACGCCCACGCGCCGCGCTAGGCCGGCCCGGGAGTGGAGCTGACCGCTGGGAATATACGGAAGTCCAGAGAGGTGTCCTTCGGTCACCACAGTCATGGATGGACACGCCAAGAGATTCAGTTCATTTATATTCTGATTCTGCTGGAATCAGGAGGAACTGAATAGTTTGGGGATGGTGAACAGTGCCAGGTGAATGCGTGGTCAGTGTGTTGACCAGTAGCCAAGTGACGTCAGTCGCTCGTCGGTGATGACGTATGATCAGGACATAGTTCGGATTCACCCACTCCCTGTTTATAAGTTCGTTGAGAGTATTGCTGGATTATTTATATATGTTGTACAGTTTATAGCCGTGCGTATAGTGTTCGCTGTGGGTTGCGTTTGCACTCCAGTGTTTGTTTGTGTTTGTGTTTGTGTTTGTGTTTGTGTTTGTGTTTGTGTTTGTGTTTGTGTTTGTGTTTGTGTTTGTGTTTGTGTTTGTGTTTGTGTTTGTTTTGTTTTGTTTTGTTTTGTTTTGTTTTGTTTTGTTTTGTTTTGTTTTGTTTTGTTTTGTTTTGTTTTGTTTTGTTTTGTTTTGTTTTGTTTTGTTTTGTTTTGTTTTGTTTTGTTTTGTTTTGTTTTGTTTTGTTTTGTTTTGTTTTGTTTTGTTTTGTTTTGTTTTGTTTTGTTTTGTTTTGTTTTGTTTTGTTTTGTTTCATGTAGCGACCGATATGATGGTCAATACGATAGAATGGACGGCGTCGGAAGGCTTTAGGGTCGATTGTTTCAGCGCCGTCGTCGTCGTCATCGTTGTCACCGTTGTCACAGCTATCATCGTTGTCACCAAAGATATCGTCATCACCACCTTTATCATCACCAATAGCATCACCGACGCCATCATCTTTATCAGCATCAGCATCCGCAACAATGACACATTATTTGTTTGAACGTACACGCGTGTGAGCGTGTGCGCGTGTGCGTGTGTGCGTGCATGCGTGCGCGTATATGCGTGTGCGTCCGTTTGCATGTGTGTGCACGTGGGCATAGGTGCGCGTGTGCGTCCTTTCTCCGTGTATGTATGTGTAAACTAAATATATTACTGTGCACGATGTCGTGTGTGCGACTGTGCGTGCATGCGCGTCCATTTGCACGTGTGTATGTGCATGTGTGTGCGCGCGCGTGTGCAGCATATGTGCGTGTGCGGCGTACGTGCGTGCGTATGTAAAATAAATATAGTACTATGCATCAGATCGTGTGTCCCCCCCAGGGCCATGGGCGCGGTAGCTGGAGCGAGGCATAATCAGTCGCGCGGAAAATCGTGTCGTTAAACGGCGACGCGACTACCGTTATATGACTCCGTATACGGCCGGCTCGGACAATACTTAGCAGTCGGGGACAGCGACAGCGACACTTCGACACAACTGCGATGAATAAATAATGATGACATCGACGGTAACGGTGCAGCGGCCGTGTGAATTGTGTCGGCGGTGTTTGACCATAGAAATCAGGAAGTGGCTTCTCGTGTCGTCTGGCTCGTATAGTGCGGGTGCGTTGTTTGTCGGGAAATGTTAACCGTCTGTCTCATCTGGTGCGGGATACACGGGTTCAAATTCCCCGACGAGGTATCGCCAGTTTTGTAAAGATGTGAACATATTTGAAAAGCAGCTGTTGTCCAAGTTCATTTGCCATCTGGATCATAGATCAGGGGACCATTTCATTAACGCAGTTGAAAGCTCTTAAATCCGACTTTTCAGTTAACATTTTTAAAAAAAAATATTCCGTACCTAACATTGAGGGTGGGATTTGTTTATTGCAGTGGCGAATTCTGTTTAAATCTGCCTCCTCAGGTTATATGTTCATCCTAAATATTTTATGTCCACATGTATAGTGGATGAACAGTTTTTATATTAGGATGTGCGCAATTTGATTATTTAAAGAACGCACACTTGTGGTTTAATTCGTTAGAAGAAAATGGCTTCAGTTGTTTCAACCGATATAGTGTGTGTATAGGACAGTTGCCTGTTGGACCGTTGTCCAGTTGTCCAGTTGTAAACACGTGGACACTTGCTGAGTTAAAAGAATGACGTCATAATTATATATGATAAATAAAAGTCCTTTTTGAACTTCAGTTGTAGCGCAGTGGGTCATTTGCTAGATACCGGGTTCGAATCCTGTGCTGTTGTGTATAACCTTGGACAAGTTCATTCACTCTACATTGCTCCAATTCATTCAGCCATTACTAATGAATAACTGGCTATAAACAGTGGTGGATATTTGTTTACGAATAATCTTCGCGGCATTGATTGCAGCATGGCGGGGGCTTCCGACAGAGGTCGCGATGCTGTTCGACACAACACGTCTAAAGGGAATCAAGTGTAAAGCGTCTTGCTCGGTCATCAGCTGCGCTATTATAAGAACTTCCTTATTAACCCTCATCCTAACAGTGCAGACCGGGGCTAGTTGTAACACGGGTAAGTTATAACAGAGGGCTTGCAGACAAAACTGCTAATGCAAATTATTCTGCAAGACGACAGCATGTCATCAATAGATTTGAGCATGTCATGTGTAATATCACGTGAATCCGTAGACACGCCATAAAGTTACGCCATTTTTAAAGAAAAGAGTTACTACCGTACTTGTACGTAACTTGTAACTCTTTAGGACACCTCATATAACTCATTATGCCATAAACATGTAATAAGCCAGACATTTAATTATGCACCAGTTACCTGCGGGAGATATGTGGGGACCCATTGGGATGACAACAGTTTTGACCGGTTAACAAACTCACCTGCAATCCTGAAATGTGATATTTTTGTTTCAAGTTACCCCGTACCGGTGTAACTTGTAACACTTTAGGACACCTTATATAACGCATTATGTCACAAATATGTAATAAACCAGGCATTTAGTTATGCACCAACTGTCTTCGGGAGATACGTGGGGAACCTTTGACATGACAAAAGTTTCGATCGGTTAAGAAACCTACCCGCAATCCTGAAATGTGTTGTTTTTGTTACAACTAGCCCCGGTCTCCACTAAGCTTGTAAGTTCCTTTTTTTAACCCCGTTATGCTTATAAACCAATTTATTTGTCGGTGAGCAACTGTCCACGTTTTCATTTGACTATATTGGGCAGTTATCCACTGTCTGTCTACCGTATAGCGCCAGTCGATTGAACTTGACCACCAGTCTGTATATGTGCTACATGTCGCCGTAACTTATATATCACTTACACCATGTATAATATTGTATCAACGACGAACTGCGAAATCACTTGGTTGATTTCCTCACACGGCATTAAGTGAGTTATAGTTTTCGTAATTGAGTTCACCAGTAATATAGTGATAACAGTTGCATAATCGTCATAACATTTCTTTAGGAACTAGATAGATGTTATTTTTCGCAAGATCAATTTTATACACGATGAGCAAAATTCCTGCCGAGGAAACAAGTTATAACAAACGTCTCCTGGTGCGTTATTTAATTGTGTTATCTTAATATTTTCACGTTTTATCAACGTGGATATACGTATTTGTTTTATTGATAAATTATTAGCCTAAGTTTCCTAAATTAGATCATAATACAGTTATAATAATAGACCAATTTATGTATTTAGCGTCAGATCAGTAAGATTGCTATTAGGATCTTAACATTATTTGCATCTATTTTGAATTGTATTCTAAATTGAAAACAAACAGAAAACCATTCTTTAAAATCTACCATCAAATCAGCATTACAATAGTCCTTCTATACTTTATATCGGTAAAACACCAGCAACATGCCAAACTGATTCATTCGTATAATATATCACTATTATAGTATTAAAACTAGCGACATATATTTAACTTCGAAACTACGGCACCAGGGGGCTCCGGATTTATATAATTTTAAACACGATGTTCTTAACGATGCATATTTATTTATTTATTTATATACTTTATATACATACTTTTATCGATGTATTTTATATATGGACATACTTGTCTGAAGTAAAATTTTACTTATTTATTTTATGAGGCTATATTGTGGAAATGTCACGCATGTGTGGAAAAGGATACGTTTAAAAATATTAAACATATACCGATACTATTGATAAATTTATATTTTAATCTTCTCATTAGAACAAATAAAACTATATTACCTTCAAAGCCAAATGTTACTCCATAATTAAGTGAAAGATATAAACACGTCATACGTTTCACAAATTATGATTCAAAGTAAATGGTTTTTTAAATAAAATGATCGAAGCTGGATACGTTTTCAAAACTGTGCCATTGGATGAAAAAACTAATTCATTCAAAACACTTGCACTGTGCTCCCATTTAAGTATTATTATTAACATTTATGCTAAATCCTACGAATACATAATAAATAGCGAATGTGGTAATAACTGTTCCTTCCTTTTAATTAAAAAAAACACATGAATAGATTACATGATGGCTACACTTAATGTGTCATTGTTCGTCAGGATTTTCACAGGAAACTGGGCGAAAAAAACTAACAAAATGATGGATTTATATTTAATGGATTGCGTTGACTTTCAATATTAAACCATATCGCTGGACATGACAAAGACAAAAGGCGATAATATCGTTTATCGCAAAGTCACGTAAAAGGCCTTACCAAATAATAAGGAATTGGACATATCCATGGTACAAGACGACAATAACATTTCGCGTAAACTCACGTATAAACTACGCGCACAAGGCGTGCACCAAAGATGTCGCGATGTAACGCTTACATTTTTCCGGCGTTAGAAACGTTCCGGTTGACGTTTCTGCGCATGGGCGATATATGTAAAATCATCAATGTGCAGCGAAAAGACAAAGCATTTATGGTATTAATATTACGGGTTGTTCGTTAGGATATATATAACCTCTCAGCAAAGTTATTTGTCGCAAATTAACACGAGGCAAACAAGTTTTGAGGCATATTTTGATAGCAAGCGTAAATCACGTGACTCTAGTGCGCCATAATCCGTGATAGTGATTTAAAAAAAAGTAATATTTTATTGCATTGAACGACATTTTAAGAAACTCTTCACAGTAATCATCACAGGAAAGTTAACGAACAGCTCGTGGCATTTATACCGAAAATGCTTTGTTGTTTCGCTGGACATTGATGATTTGACATTTATTGCGCATGCGCAGAAACGTTAACCGGAATGTTTTTAACGACCGGAAAAATGTAAGCGTAACGAAAGACGCGTTGACATCACACCTCTCATTTCCTCATGGTTCTCAACCTGAATATGAAGATATTATTGGAGATTACATTTTTGATGTTGTGTGTTTTGAAATAAATTGAATTGTTTTTACCTGCAGAGGCAATTCTCGCTCCTTGTGATGCTCATTGTTCATGTTGTGTGCGTCCGTCCTGTGTTCGTCCAGTCGTGGTTTTAGTAGTCCTACAGTCTCTCCAACACACTCGGCACCACAGTTCTTGCATGGTACCTGGTACACCAGTTCACCTTGTTCTGCTAACTCGACCTTGTCTTTTGGGTGTACCAAAGTATTACTGCCGATGTTGTACGTGAGTGCGTCATAGAAGCCAATGGCGGCTATAAATTTGACGTTTAAAGGGATGCTCCAATCAGTGAGAAATTCACACCATTTACTTACATCTAATATATTGGTTGTGCATAGTAATTGTGCCCAGAGATCGTTAATAAACAATTAATTATAGTATAGTTGTACCAGAAACATTCCACATTAGAATCAGGACGTTGCCATCTTGAGACTTATGCGCCAGTGACGTAAACCGCTTACGTCACTGGCGCATGCACGTTCGAACATCCTATGTCTGTCCAATGGTATTTGATGTATCCAGTACGTCGCGGATTGCTTACGTCAATATCACAATTATTAGCGAAGATTCCACCAATCCTTGCCTTTATTAACAAAGCGCCAGTGATGTAAACAATTTGGTTTACGTCACTGGCGCATAAGTTTCAAGATGGCAGCGCCTTGAATCTAAGATAGCATGTTTCTGATACCATTAAAACTATAACTATTCTAATTGTTTATTAACGATCTTTGTCCACAGTTACTAGGCACAACCAATATAGTATACATATGTGAGTTAATACTGTGAACCTCTCACTGACTGGAGTATCCCTTTAACGTGTGAACAGCGGAATTTGTTTTATAGTTTATACTGTTTGACTAGACCCTAGATGCGCCCGCCTGCCTCCCTACCACAGACGAAAAGGCATTGGGCATGGACAGGTTAGTGGTGTCATCCTTCCAATCGATGGTGGTCTTTTTAAAGAATAACCTTCATTATTGGAATTGGGTATTTTGAAGCATAGTTGTTATTATCTTGTATTTGTTTACTAGTGTTCGTATCCCTCGTAACTGGTGGGTCTGGCCCTACTTATGTGTGTTGGCTGGTATGGGAACGCATTCACCGGTAAGACTGTGAAGTCTTATGCACTGACAGCCTGGGTTGCCTGGCGGAATGTCGTTGAATGCGTTCATGCTTTTACATGTGTTGTTTCAGTGAAAGGCCCCATAATATCCCGTCCATGTTCTATACAGAGTGGCTCTAACAACGACGATACACGCGAGGTGTCATAATTATTAGTTGCAGCGCCCATTGCTATCAATCTGCTGAAATTTGTCCGTGTTCAGAAATGCACTAAAACGCACATATTCAAAGCACATTATTGCTGACATAATGTTTATTTATTTACGCGTGTATATAGTACGTGGTACGGATCTAAATAGAGTAATTAGTTTATTTTTTTATTTATCTAATATTATTTATTTATATTATGTAATTAACAGTTTCAATATGACTCGTTTAACATATTCTACATGTTTATATATTTTACAGGTTTTGTTATAACACACATTGAGTAGCTTGATTTGTATTGTTCAGCACTGGATATTGCTAACTATAGTAACTCCTCGGGCCAGCACAAGAAAACACTCCGCCTAAATGACCGAGCTTTGATCGGGTGAGCCGATTGACATAGGCCCTAGTCATAGTCCCTGTTGCATTATAGATCATTACACGTTCAAGTTTGTTGTGTTCCGTGACTAAATATATGGGAAACCGTCAAACATAAATTCGGAAACGTTCAGAGAAACAAATTCTGAATTTCCAGCTATTGCTGCTCGTAAAAAAGAAACCCACCCATTAACCCGGTGACGAGTGCTTTTGCAACCGGAAGTGTACCAGTAGACATATGTTCCTGTCCAACTATATTTGTTCAGAAATATTCTCGAAAGCAAACCATCGAATTTCGAAACAAAAGCGATTTGTTTAATTACCGCGCAGGATATTATATTTTTGGACCAACCGACGTAAAATTGTATTTCAATGCAAAAGAAAATTCTCAAATACATTCTTTTAGATTTTATTAAATTGCCTAATTTGATATTTACGGAAGTTATTAAAATACCACATACGTGTATATATATATATATATATATATATATATATATATATATATATATCGCAAAACACCGTGCCGAACAGAAACACTTATTGTCACCGCCGAAAAGTCTATTATGATTTTAATACAAAAGAAAGTAACCAAAAAAAACTGACAGAAAGTTGCTGATATACCTAGGAAAATGTAACAATAAAAATAATTGTGCAAAAGTGACATACTTTAAATTCGAAGTTAACCGTTTTGACCGATCAATATCGATTAACATATACGTAATATATGTGATTTTAAAATTACATAAGATTTTAACACGAAAAGTACTTTTCTATTGAATAAAATATTTAAGTTAATAAAACGTATCTTGTAGTTTCGGTCAGTTATTTGACGAATATATTGTCAGTTACATTTAACCGGTTAAATTCCGGTTAAGTTATTCATATGGCGTGAACCAGGAAGTAAATCTTGACCTGTCGCCGATCGGCGCTACTAAGCGAATGTACAAATGGCAGACCGGAAACAGCATCTGTCGGATGTCACGTTTTGCGACAATCAGCCGCACGTCGAGGGCAATAAACGACCTGCGACACATTGGTATGGAGATGACGTTAATATGTGAAAAACCTCTCCGGGCTAATCGCTCGGCGCATGCGTGTTTTTATTGTTGTTGCATTGTCGCCTCACGTGACGCGAGATCATCACCGGGACGAGGCCTCATTAGCGCCGACTCCTTAATTAAACAGCTGACACTTTGTTGTTTACAAAGGTAGGCGACATCAAAGTGGTTCACGAGACAATACGGAGGAGAGTCGGACGGAAGCTCCGGTGATGACACGGTGCTATCAGATCCGCTTCGGCGTCCGTGGCTGGTCGGAACGACTTCGTATTGTGTGCTGCACGTTATCGCGGCTCCGTAATAGATAGGTCTGTCGGCGTGATTAGGCCAC
>JAODUO010000050.1:52500-70000 GCA_025642075.2 Ridgeia piscesae
TTTCACGAAAAATAACGGAATATGTTTTTTATACAGCTGCCATTTAAAAAGTGCATGCAACTCCATGAAATACAGTGGCCACTATATGCTCGAGGACTCACCATAACGCTGTGTAATAATATAAATATGCCACACATTGTATATGAAACATGAATATAGTTTACATTATTTCAATCGTGCTGACAATAGTCATTTTATTTTCCAACAAACATTTACAAATTAATGAAAGATGGCTAGGGTTGTTCCATTGTACAAAAAGAAGAGTAAGACTAATGTTAAGAACTACAGACCAATTTCTGTGCTAAGTATAATATCTAAAGTATTTGAAAAAGTAGTGTTTAATCAACTGAACAATTTTGTAACGAAACATAAACTACTATATAAATTTCCGTCTGGTTTTTGGTCGTCGTATTTCACTGATACATGTTTGATCCTCCTAACCGATTATATTAAACAAGAGTGTGACAATGGCAATTACACAGGTGTGGCATTATTGGATTTGCAAAAAGCTTTTGATACTGTGGATCATGCCATTCTTTTGAAGAAACCTGGTGGTGTAGGTTTTGATGAACTTTCTATATGTTGGTTTAGATCGTATTTGACGGGTAGAGTACAGGTTACCGATGTCGATGGAACAATGTATGTGGCTAAAGGTATAACTTGCGGCGTGCCACAATGTTCTATACTTGGGCCTGTTGCAATTAAATGAAAGCTATTGTTGTACGCGGACGATTCAGTCTTGCTTGCACCAGGAAAGGATTTAGTAGAAATCAAGGCAACTTTAAGTTCTGAACTATAATCCGTGAATGACTGGTTAATCGACAACAAGTTATCGCTCCACCTGGGTTAAACACAATCCATTGCTGATGAATTTTAGACTGTTGTTTACTACCTGTTGAATGTCGAGTAGAACAGTTAAAACTGGGCCATATGTTCAAAATTATAAATTTAAAGGCATCAGAATATTTAAGAATTTTTTTTGGAAATGGTACACCATAGATACCATACAAGAGACAGCAACTTGGCAGGTGTCATTCCAAGAGTGAAGGGTTCTGGACAAACTTCCTTTTTTATTCTAGCATATGCCACTGGAACAAACTGCCTACCGAAATAAAGCAATGTCAAGTTAAAAACAGTTTTAGAAAAAAGGTAACGACCCCACTATACAGCAGATTGATGGCTGACGAATTATCATCTTAAAGTGGTATTTTAAATACTTTTTTGTTAATATAATCTACGTACTATCATGTTATTATATTTTAGTAGAGCACCTTTTATGTTAGCACATTGTCTTATTGATGACATTTGTTTACCTGTCTTTGAAAATATTTACATTTTCATTATTGTATTACTGTGTTGATGTATTTATGTATTTATTTTTTATATTTTCTTAAATCCATTCTTAGTATTTTTGGAGGATCACACGGGAAACAAGTGGCTGTTGTGTGCTTTAATGTGTCTATCCTCGATGAATATTATATATATGCTTATTTCGTTATTTGTTTATGCATTTAATTTAAAAAATGTGCATGTATTATAATGTTTTACCAAATAAACTCACTCACGGGAGGATTATACATATTAGGTATTGTAAAGATAAACTATTGACTTTATAGGAAACGACGGGTTATCCATGTATAAGTATTGTGCATATAGCAAATCGTAATATATATATATATATATATATATATATATATATATATATATATATATATCAATGTAATAAAAATGAAATAAATATAGATATAAACAACTGTATAGTAGTTACTTAACAAGTAATATGTCACTACAATAATACATATTAGTTACATTTAAAAAAATGAAATAATAAATAGATGTTTTGTTAGATGTCATGACTAAACCATCTACGTTTTGTTAGACGTCCTGACTAAACTATCCATGTTTTGTTAGATGTCATGACTAAACTATCCACGTTTTGTTAGATGTCATGACTAAACTATCCACGTTTTGTTAGATGTTAGATAGAACGTTCACCGTGTTTGTTTCAAAGGCTTCCATGTTAAATGCATCGTTCTTCCCTGTGATTTTGGTGTTGTCGGTTATGATTATTCTTACGCTATTACAAGGAAACATACCACTTTTGCGAGCCTATGTTAATCGAAGCACACAGAGTAGCAGACATATTTTGTTCCCCGACGTAGTTGTCAAAGTATTGGATTGGTTCTTCTGATTAACATGAAGAAATCATTGGCGACATTGTCATAAAACAAATGATCAAACACACTTAAATGCCTACCTGTCCATAACAATTCCCCACTTGTAAAGTAATAAAATTAAGAAAATGCAACCTACGCTGTTCAAATTGAGGTAATACAACAGGAAACACAAATATTAAACCGATAGACCACATTCTGGCCCAGTGACCAACAATGCATTTTTCCTGACCTCTTATATGTTCGCTTGTTCATTAAACCAACCATCAACCGACACTGGAAAAAGTCGCCGATCTCTAGTTCAAACTGTTACCAAGAAAATTCTGCGTGCGTCATCCCAGAACGTCACAATGCCTACATTCACTTGACAGCGTCACTTGCGGCAACTAATCGCTGTCGGCTGAATGCAATACCTGACCGACATAGCTATGACGTGATCACATACAAATCGTATCGGGAACAAGGCTTAACTCGACCTCCGATCTGGAATTTCAGTACACTGGGTCGTATCCTTCGGCGAAGTAATTAATTAGTGAGTGTTCGTCGCGCGCCTGCTGAGACGGTGTCGTGGTTAATCTGCAGACGGCGTTGCCTGGCAGCCGAGCGATGGAGAAGCGACGTTGACACCTTGCTGGCGGTGTCGTGTGACTCGAGTAGTCTTTGTAGTAGTTAGAGCGACACTCGTCATTGCCACGACGCTCACTGTTTACGGTAATATTGTTAAAGCTGTGTCACTTTCTTCTGTCGGCGGCTCGTTAGTAACACTGGGCGCAGCTATCGAACGAAATCGGCTATTTTATTTCTTTGATTGCTTGGGTGACATACACACACACACACACACACACACACACACACACACACACACACACACACACACACACACACACACACACACACACACACACACACACACACACACACACACACACACACACACACACATACACACACACATACACACACACACACACACACACACACACACACACACACACACACACACACACACACACACACACACACACACACACACACACACACACACACAACACACACACACACACACACACACACACACACACACACACACGCACACACACACACACATATATATCTATGCATGTATGCATGCATGCATGCATGCATATATGTATATATGTATGTATGTATGTATGTATGTATGTATGTATGTAGGTAGGTAGGTAGGTAGGTAGGTAGGTAGGTAGGTAGGTAGGTAGGTAGGTAGGTAGGTAGGTAGGTAGGTAAGTAGGATGTATATATACACTATATATATATATATATATATATATATATACATATATGTATGTATGTATGTATATATACATAATATATATATATATATATATATATATATATTATATATACTACATACACACACATACATACACACACACATATACACACACACATATATATATATATATATACACACACATATATATATATATATAACACATATATATATATATATATATATATATATATATATATATAATACAGTATAAACACCATAATCCTAAATGTTGCATGAGTAATAATTGGTCATACAACCTCCGGGGAAAATTCTCTAAAAATTAGTGTGTTATTTATGGTGCAAATAATGATTCATGTAATATTATATATAATAATTATTAGAGTCTATACTATCAGTTCGAATTTAAAAATTAAAAATATTACCTGCGGAGTCAGATGTGCGAGGTGGACCTTTCTAATTAAAAATGTTATTGTCCGTGAACAAAATCCACGCTTTTTATGGTTTTCTCAACGAATATGTACGACTTAGTTCAGGGGTCACCAACTAAAACAGCATTATGCTGTTGACGATACATGTAAGCAAGTCGGATGCTGCGATTGTAATACAGTTAACAACCGGTTATAATAACTACGTATCAATGTGTTAATTAGTGTATTAATTTAACCAGCTGTTGTGTTATGACAATATTTATAATATAGCAGCGTAATCCACACATTTTATTATTGCTTAGTACGATCGACGACGATAAATTAAATCATATACGTATTAGAACCAAAAATTCTATAGCTTCATTTGTGAAGCTATAAAATCCTTGATAGAACATTATGACTGATTCGCTCAGTTTTAAGCAAATAAACAATAACAACTGTAGCGAAATGTCTTTTGTTATTAACATTCGCATGAAATATTTCCATAATGTTTTTTTTCTTCTCAACTGTCTATGTGATACACTTTGATACATTTTGTCTGTATTTAATCTAATTTTAACGATCAAATATAATCGATGCATATTCAGCAGTCAGGCTTAATGTAACAGTTGCCACAAACGTCCATGGTTCTATATATAACATGGTTTGTAAGTCCAAAAAACATTCACTACATTATCATTTTACTTAGGAGAGACCAGGGCTAGTTTTAACAAAAGAGCACATGTCAGGAGAGCAGGTGGGTTTCTTAACCGATCAAAATATTGTTCGTGCCCCTTATATCTGCCGCAGATAATTAGGGCATAAGTAGTGCCTGGCTGATTACATATCTGTAATTATAATTATGAGGTGTCTTAAAGTGTTACAATTTACCCCGATACGGGGCATATTGTACAAGCCTACTTTACAAATCTGGCCAGATTTTATTTGGCATATGCATTGCTGAATTATAATTATAAAAAAATGTAAGCAATGGTGTTGGTAATTATGGCAGACAACGTAAAGACTCTGTAAGATTTGAACAGATCCTACCTACCTTACCTACCACGAAAAAGGGAAATAGTGTAGGGCATATACATAAAATGTGCCATAAATGTGTATCATTTCTTTTAAAGTTTAAATATAATTATCGATCTATCATCTATATTAGCACTTTGTTTAGTACATTTATTATGTTTTATTGGTGTGATATTCAGCTTTATATATTTGCTCGCCGTGGAGTATTTGTAATTATATTGTGTATGTAGAAGGTCATTATACACACACACCACAAGACAGACGAACGTGGAAATTTCACTCCGTAGAACACCGTATGGCATACACCGATAGCTGTAATTATTACGAAAATATCATTGCCCGGTAATTACACAAATAACTAACAAGGACTCAGCAATAAACGCCTCATCGCTCGTGTGTATAAACACACGTCATCTGATAGGTGCATCATTTGGCAGAGGCTCGTCGATTGCATGCGGACGCGTGTTATGCTTTCTTGTCGACCAGGAGAGGCCTACAAAGTAGACGCCCCATGTCGGGGGGCGGGTAGAGGGGGTAGATAGCGCCCCCGTTAACAATGACAGCGTTGGGAGGTAATAACAGAGCCGCTGAGGTAACGACCGGGGAGCGAGGCGCGATTTAATGCAATTTTCCGAGCGATATTCCGAAGTGTCATTTGATTAGAGGCCTGGCCACGGTCCCTGCAGGAGGCTGGGCGTGCTTCTGTTACGCATCACCGCAACAGATGGTATAGCGCCGGGGACCGCTAGACACTACCCCACCCCCGGGCCGATCCCGTCGATCCCTTGCTGCCCAACTGGGCGCATTTCCACGGCGTTAGCGTCGCTCTCCCTCGGCGGACGAACGATGCGAGGCATGCGATATAAGAATTACACGTTTGTCAACAGTGAAAGAGAATGGCCTGTGACTGGGAGGCCAGCAGAAAGGGGGTAATTACCCGATGAGCGCGTGCCGCGTAATTATCTAGCGAAGGTTCCGCCGGTGCGGCTCAGCGGTGCAACGGGTATTGCTTTGTCGTGTACGTGTTTTGGAAGAGTTACGACGTGTCACGGAACGGAGGTGACTAACAAAAGTGGTGGGTTTAACAACACATTCAGCCGTGGACGTTACCGGACCGTTATATACCAGTAGGCTCTATTATATGGCACGACTGTTAGTAGCAATTTAAATGCGTGTTAAAATACGAAAATCACAAGTGGACATTATTTTCATAAAGATGTTTGACCTCTGTCCGACAACACACCGTGATCTCCTGTCTCGGGAGTGGCTTCTTGCTAACCATTCACGTACAAATGCATGTAAAACGCCTAATGTCAATCTTGTCAAAAATACCATCAACCTTACCCTAACCCAAACCTAAATCATATGGCAATTTCCCTAGAAATCGCATAACTCATATTCGATTTCCAACACTGATTTCCCCGGGGGATTTTCACTCCCTGGCAACTTTCAATATCGTGTTATGTATTATGTTCAAAAGGACTTCATAGGGATTTCGATTCCTATACAAGTTTCTATGGGATTTTGACTCCCTGAGAAACCCATTCTTAGATTGAAAAGAGGGATCATATTCCAATATAGATCCCTCCAACAGCGTTACAGGGATTCTGCTCCCGCAAAAAAATGCATATACTATGTCAATTTATTGCAGGATCATGTAGCGTCCATTATTATTCTAAAACCGTCGCTAGCAAACATTTTCAGGTGCAACGTGCTTGAAGGAATGATACTCAAGGTTTCCGGCGACAACTACAGTCATACCCGGCAACATTACGGGTTCTTTGTAAAGCACCTGAATATGTAACTATTAATGCTTTTTTAAAGAATTATATATTATGTCTTTAAGGATATCAACAGGTCAGGGTCACGTCATGTTGCACGTGCACCCCCTACAGTTGGATAGTGTAAATCAATATAGATTACCTGTCCGTATTTAGTAGGAGACAATAGGAAAAGGGATTAACCCTAATCCTAACCCCAACACCTAACCCTAACCCTAACCCTAACCCTAACCCTAACCCTAACCCTAACCCTAACCCTAACCCTAACCCTAACCCTAACCGTATCCCACATAAGAGCAACCAAAAATTGGCATTTGTACGTGAGTGGTTAGAGTGGTTAGCAAGTACCGTTATCTCAGCAGCGGAGATAAACATTTCAAGCAATCGTTTACTTTCTGACCTAAGTATGAAAACGGTAACCTGCAGCCTGCAAATTTCACCTCGCATATATATATATATATATATATATATATATATATATATATATATATATATATAATACACATATACACATATACACATATACACACAATGGGTTATAAAATAAAATCACTTACATTACTGAAACAAATGAAATTCACAAAACAAACTCATGCAAAACTCGCCGGCAACTCGACAGCAGCTCTGTGATTACCGTAGTATTGACATTGTGTCGAGGCGTCCATTGTTAGTTGTGTACGGTTTAGAGTTAGGGTCTTTGATAAAATACCGATGTTACGGAAATAAATTTAATCGGGTCATTATATATGTCATAGAATGTGAAAGAGTATCACTAAAAATAACACTGACAGTGGCATTACATTAATATCCCCTGGCGTTGAAAAGTTCACTTGGAGAGTGAGACCATACAACAAATGTACATGCAACACAATTGGGCTTGCAAAATGCGGTAGTGGCTAACCCTAACCCTTGCTGACCACTCGCGTACAGGTGCCCATCAAATGCTTATAAAACATATAATGTCAATCTTGGCAAAAGTACTTTCAACCTAATCTTAACCCAAACGCAATCCCAAATCTAAACCCTAACCCTATCATTAACACTAACCCTAACCCTAACCCTAACCCTAACCCTAAACCTAAACATAAACATAAACATAAACATAAACATAACCATAACCATAACCATAACCATAACCATAAATCTAAATCTAAATCACATAAGAGCAACCACAAGTAGGAATTTGTACGTGAGTGGTAAGCAAGAAGCCACTACCGTAAAATGCTGCCCACGTAACTCTAACCATACACGATAGTTATGTGCTGCCACCTGGTGCATAACCTGGTAGTTTTCCCGCCATATTTCTGGCAATAACTCGGCTAGCCTCGATTAACCAGTCTCCGTAAGGTGGCAGCACTTTTCAGCCCCTCAACTACTGTCTTCTCGGCGTATCCGCTTAAGCGAGAATATAACTCGGCGAGAGAGATTAGCTGTTTCTTCTTCATCTACTATGTGGTGCTACTATCGAGGCATACATACATACATACATACATACATACATACATACATACATACATACATACGTACATAGCATACATGACATACATACATACGTACATACCATACATACATACATACATACATACATACATACATACATACATACATACATACATACATACATACATACATACATACATACATACATACATACATACATACATACATACATACATACATACATACATACATACATACATACACACATACACGCATACACGCATGCATGCATGCATGACATACGTACATACATACATACATACATACATACATATATACATATATACATATATACACACACATACACATACACATACACATACACATACACATACACATACACATACACACACGCACGCACGCACGCACGCACACACACACACACACACACACAATACAAACATTACAAATGATGTAGACACATACGCACGCACGCGCGCGCGCGCACAAACAAACACGCGCACGCGCACACGCACACATAAGCAAGATATGCACCGTCGAAGTAGTATATTCATACGCATTATTCGGAGAACACAGTTTTTTACATGATACACTTCAATTTAAACAAGCGTTTTATATTGTCATCGCTGGCACTGGTATTTATCATATATGTGTTTGTTAAAAACATACCCCTGTTAAACATTGTGATGGTTATTGTTGATTTAAATGGCTTCCTGGTCATATTGAGATACGCAGCCATAACACACTACGCGTACATTGTACAATAAAAGGGATATTCTTATATGTAAAAGAAACTATTGCACATAACACAAATGGACTGCAATTTTCCTTAAGAATCCTTCGCTGTAAAAACTCCGGGAGGGCATTTTTGAAAATTAATCTAGTTATCATCCACAATGGATTTGTTCACGGTATAGAATATTTTGACGGAATGTACAATAGGCTTACAATGATTACTTTACAAACACGTTTTATCAGTTTTGGTTACCGTTAGACCGGTTCATTGTGTACATGTGCAGACTGTTAATTAGAACATTACTCATTAGACGTGGTTACATGATTGTGTCAAAGTGTTCTCTCCGAAAACCGTAATGATGCATGTGGTAAAAGCCCTTATAATCAGGAAGTATGTTTGTTTACAACAACTGAGACACTTGGTATAGTTATGGATGTCTCCAGTATGGCCTCAAATCAAAATACGAACGGATGTGTCTGCCTGTTTTATGTTACTCAAACTGTTCACCCAAATATGACTGGTTGTCTTAAATGTATTCAAAATACATTTAAAGAAATACGCATGCTAAATATTGTTATGATTTATTGTACAATGGTATATTACGAATACATTAAAATCAGTTTAATGTTGTTTAGGAAATCTGCGTTATTTTACATTTGGATGTAATACCAATAAACATATTGTTCGGGGAGCATTTGAGATACCGGATTGAAGACAATAAAAATAGCTAATACATAAAAGATGCACATCTCAAACTAGGTAATTGGATACACTCCATGTCCCACTGTGCTCACTCATCCGTGTCTGGCTGCAACAATTACGGGATTAGTCGATTCATTAAGCTCTCGCGACATCACAATTCGAAAATCGTTACAACAAATACCACCGATAAGAGACACGCGAAGCTTACATAGGAACAACTGACCAACTGACCAATTGACCAGCTGGCCAACTGTCCATCTGACCAACTGACTAAGCACTCTAAAAATCGTGTACGTGAGTAGTGATCCCATAGCCTCGCATTGACTGAACATTTGTAAAAAAAATCATTTTGTAGGCACGCATTTAAACAACATTCACCACAAGTTCTTGCGAGTAGACTTTCTTTGTTGGAATGGCAAATATGATATTTTATCTGGGAAAATTAAACATATATACTGAGAGTAGATTAAAGCTAAATGTAGATACATATACCTTTCTGTGCGTCAGCGTAAATACAATTCATAACACGGAAATTTGTTGCACCGCCTGAAAAGCATTGAGTCTATATAATGACATGCTCTATAACGGCCACCTGCCCAGTGTGGACAGGTAATGCAGTAACGTCGGCGTCATGTCCGTCTGTGTCCAAGTGCCTAATGTACCATTCAGTGAGTTGTGTTAACTTGACAAAGCTAACGCAAAAAGCCACCAGGTGTAATCCACAGATAACAAACATGTGTCGTACGATTGGCTATTCATGTTCTGTTAACGCCCACGACTAACGCACATAATAAATCAAACCAGCTGCAGTTCCGCCGAAAAATAAAAAGAAAGATTCGTTTTTTGCTGTACCTTCACCGGATGTCGGTCGTTCCATTTTGAAGTAACGCGCTGTAGTCATCGACACAACTGATTGGTGTAAAGTCACATCATAGCGGCGTTATCTTGCGAAACATCGGTTCTCGGACAAGAATTGGTCAGCGTGATCTGTTGACCTACGCATCAACGCCAAAACTGAAATCAACTATCACAAAGAACGAAGCAGACACAAGTCCACCTGTAGCAAAACCCACCCAGAAACACGCCTTTGATGTTTAGCATTCCCCCACACGACGAATTTCAGAATGACTCCCAGGTAGGTAAATACGTGTGGCCTTTGTTTTGGCTCACCGTCTGATTAGAAGCCACGATCAATTGGTCGAATTGGACTATTGTCGCCGGCCTTTGTCGCAATCGATACGTAGATCTAGAAATATCACGGCAGCCTTCTGTGATATATCTGGTGCATTCAATTATGTCGTCCTGATCCACAGCGACCGGGCACTCCGCTGCATATATACGACGTACTAAGAGTCTGTTTAACCTAGCAGTTTTTCCTACTGTTTCAGACAGGAAACTACGATTAAACATAACGACTGTTGTGTGCACGTGTTATGGTGTGAATGGTTTTTGAAGCTGTACACATTAATTCTGTGAAGTGTACTAGAATGCGAACATGTTAATGTTGTGAACGGTTTTTGGATGCGTACGTGTAAACAATGGGAACGGTTCTATGACGTGTAGTGTTAATATTGTGAACGGTTCTATGACGTGTAGTGTTAATATTGTGAACGGTTCTATGACGTGTAGTGTTAATATTGTGAACGGTTCTATGACGTGTAGTGTTAATATTGTGAACGGTTCTATGACGTGTAGTGTTAATATTGTGAACGGTTCTATGACGTGTAGTGTTAATATTGTGAACGGTTCTATGACGTGTACGTGTTAATATTGATAACTTTTCTATAACGTACTGGACGTGTACGTGTTAATACCGTGAATGATATGTGTGTACTTATTAATACGGTGTACCGTTCTGGGAGGTGTACGTATTGATTCTGTGAACTTTTCAGGGATGCGTTCGTGGTAATATTGTGAACCGGTATGGGATACGTCTCGGCTCAATATCCTGAACAATATCATCGGACAATATACTCGGTTAATATACCTGGATATATTATACTTGGACAATATCCCGGAATAGAGCTACACCCCCAACAATCAATAGTTTATTCACCGACAACTAACAGCATCATAAAAGGCATTTCACTGTTCTCGAGCAGTTCAAATGGATAATATCTTGTTTTCTTGCAAACCTTTTATTTATCACCACAACAGGTGCCTACTAAAAGTTCACGTATTTATAGGACCTACGTGATATTTTAATAGGCACCTATATTGTTGGCACCTTAACCATGTTTATAAAATATTTATAATTATCTTATAAATCTACTGTTGTTTTCATTTGCAATGTTGCACTCACGGTGCTCTCTTTAAACAGGAGAATTACCAAGCATTTCCATTCACGCAGTCCTAAGTAATTCAGCGATCCGAGAAAAACACATGTTCGTGTTGTCCCACGTTCTGGTAATCCAATATCTTTAACTGATATTGGACTGATTGCCCCCAGAATATTTGTGTCGCTTAAAAGGTGCATCAACATCGTCATTTTAACAAGTAATGATTTGTTCCCACGAGACTTGTCATCATATGGGGCTTTCGTCAGAAGTCCACGTGTGTCGTCAGAAAGTTTAATCCTTCATTGCAGACATTAATTAAAATAGTTATGGTATCAATATGAAATAATTATAGCGCCAGTAAGCCAATAACTAACATCACACGCACACAAAATAACCAAACCTAGCACGCGTTGACTTAATGGCCTATAGAATTATTATTTATGCATTTTTCACAGACGCCTAAGTGTAGAGAACGTGACCACAATTGTCCGCACGGCGCAAGACTGCGATATCAATAACTGTTGCTCATTCAGCTGAACTAATTGTCGACCAAACCGGTTATTTGTTGTCCGTCCACGATCGGGTTGGTCAGTTTATTGCTGCTGTAGCGCTAACAACAGATCAACAAGTCAAGTGATTTACCTGACGGAGCTTTCTTTGACCAAGTCGACTGTCTCCGTGAAAGCATTATATTTATGTCGAAAGATCCACGTCAAGTAAATGCTATACGAACAAATTGCTGTTTTATTTATAGATAATTGGGCTGTCAACATCCGCGACTAATATAGATAAAGGTTGATGAATTGCATTAATAATAGTAAAATTTTATTATTGAAAGATACCAAGTCTGTCGTTGCTAGTACTAAATTTATGTTATAATTATACTGGCATTACCATACCCCACGTTTACTACAGTCCTTGACGTTGGCCGACAAATGATGTGTGTGTGTGTGTGTGTGTGTGTGTGTGTGTGTGTGTGTGTGTGTGTGTGTGTGTGTGTGTGTGTGTGTGTGTGTGTGTGTGTGTGTGGTGTGTGTGTGTGTGTGTGTGTTTGTGCGTGCGTGCGTGCGTGCGTGTGTGTGCGTGCGTGTGTGCGTGCGTGCGTGTGTGTGTATGTGTGTGCGTGCGTGCGTGTGTGTTTTGTAGGTGTTACACTGCCTCTGGACCATGGAGACACGCCGGTGTAACACTGTCTCCGGACCATGGAGACACGCCGGTGTAACACTGTCTCCAGACCATGGAGACACGCCGGTGTAACACTGTCTCCGGACCACGGAGACACGCCGGTGTAACACTGTCTACGGACCATGGAGACACGCCGATGTAACACTGTCTCCGGACCATGGAGACACGCCGGTGTAACACTGTCTCCGGACCATGGAGACACGCCGGTGTAACACTGTCTCCGGACCATGGAGACACGCCGGTGTAACACTGTCTCCGGACCATGGAGACACGCCGGTGTTACACTGTCTCCGAACCATGGAGACACGCCGGTGTAACACTGTCTCCGGACCATGGAGACACGCCGGTGTTACATTGTCTCCGGACCATGGAGACACGCCGGTGTAACACTGTCTCCGGACCATGGAGACACGCCGGTGTAACACTGTCTCCGGACCATGGAGACACGCCGGTGTAACACTGTCTCCAGACCATGGAGACACGCCGGTGTAACACATGCTGTTGGGACTTTCCTTTTCAGCTTTTTTGTGATTGTTCTGTCACTTCTGTGTACATAACCCCCTGTCCATTTCACCCAGTGTACCATGTCCCCGTCCATTTCTCCAAGTGTATCACGACCCCCGTCCATTTTTCCAAGTGTAACATGCCCCCTGACCATTTCTCCAAGTGTACCATGACCCCCGTCCATTTATCCAAATGTGCCATTATCCCCGTCCATTCTCCCCGTGTACCATGACCCCCGTCCATTTCTCCAAGTGTAACATGCCCCCTGACCATTTCTCCAAGTGTACCATGACCCCCGTCCATTTATCCAAATGTGCCATTATCCCCGTCCATTCTCCCCGTGTACCATGACCCCCGTCCATTTCTCCAAGTGTACCATGACCACCTGTCCATTTCTCCAAGTGTACCATGACCCCCTGTCTATTTCTCCAAGTGTACCATGACCCCCTGTCTATTTCTCCAAGTGTACCATGACCCCCTGTCTATTTCTCCAAGTGTACAATGAGCCCCGTCCATTTCTCCAAGCGTACCATGCCCCCTGACCATTTCTCCAAATGTACCATGACCCCCGTCCATTTATCCAAATGTACCATGACCCCCGTCCATTCTCCCCGTGTACCATGCCCCCGTCCATTTCTCCAAGTGTACCATGACCCCCTGTCTATTTCTCCAAATGTACCACGACCACCTGTCCATTTCTCCAAGCGTACCATGATATAGTTCTACCATTATTAGTGTTATTATTACCGGAACACACATTCAGTGACGGTGGAGGGTAGAACACAACGATTCATTTATCTACAGGTGGTCTTTTTCATCGTTTCACACCAACGTCCGACAACCAAATATTCATAGGCTACATTGGTTAGTCATTGGCAAAGGTTAGTTGAACTGAACATCATTCAACAACGCTCTCTCTGGCTATTCACGGGAAACGCAAGACTGATGACTTTCAAGTTTAATATCACGGGAAACAACGTGAATCACTTCTGCCTCCACGATATTGTATGCACATTACACAACATAAAAGTGCTAATACAATGTCTTGCGTGCCTGTCCCTTGCTTGGTTTACTCAGACGTCGCTATCTCGAAGCTTAGGCCTACTAGTACTATGCATACGAACTGTACAACTGGTGCATGAAATCTACAGTAAAGGCCCAACTCAAACGATCGACACACAATGAACGCTGAATTTAATTTACGACTATAGATTTAATTTACGGCTGTGCATCGGTGCAAATCAGCACATTTGACGTGGAGATCATTGAAATTAATTTAAATTAATATAAATATATACATACAACATGCATAGATTATTTACATGCACTATACCCAAGGCGACATCGCGGCTTTTGAACACTATAATGTTTCTCTGACGATGTGCAATGAACATAGGCCCTACATTCGTAATAAGTAACCACATAACTAGGTCGATGAATGCGGCAGATAATTAAACGCGGTATCGGTATATCAACATACCGCATCTGGATAGTCGCCAGCAGAAGTTGGCATGTCAAACGACGTTTCCAGTTGCGACACAATAGACTACATTTACTGAAACAGTGACCTTAACACGTGGTACATTAAACCACATTTGGTATGCTTTGTATACACTACATACTTTGTATACTTGTTATATTTCATGCGATTGACTTGTTTCAGTCATTGGATAGATATCTAAATCCTTGTAGAAGGTGTTTAAAGTAAGTATTGAGACGGTTTCTCGCTTTCTCCACACTGTTTGTTCCGCCAGTTTATGACATGATTTATAAAATATGCTTCGGGTGTCTAAAGGGAAGAACACTTTCAATTAAATCGTGACCCGTTGGAGTATCACTAAACTGACAAACAGGTTGCTGGGGTTACCGTGTTCAGTTTCAAAGGAGGGACTTGTATTCGTTTGCACGTCAGCATTGCCTTCTGAACCATCTCTAACCAACTGACACCCATATCGCAAAATAGATTCTGACGACACAGATTCCAATGACCCGTCGAATCGGCCTTCACCGTCGTTAATAATAGACTCTCAACACTTCGTTTATCTTCTCATAAGAACCAGTTTGCCTTTACCATTGCACTGCATAGCAAACTGTCCCTTCGTCCAGCGAACAAACGAATCGTGTTCTCAGCGTGCCGCAGCCCGGACTACGGCGGTATGTCTCCGTCCTGGTACCATACGGCACAACGTCTCACGTCTCTGGCTTGGCATCGTGGAAGATCTCATTGATAGAGAGCTCCGTCTCGTACCATTGTTTCTTTTTATGCCGTACGTATCGCGTCTTCTTCGCTTCCTTCAGACTCGCCTCCAAATCAGGCAGGCTGTGCACGGTGCGAACACGGCTGTCTGGGTTTTGGCGCGTACCGTCGACTCCCTGGGAAGCAACGGTGGCGCCGTCTGTGTGCGGCGTCTTCCCCAAGCCTCGTTTCTGTTTAACGGTCGGCGCGACGGTGGCGCCAGCGGCGGCCGGCTCAGAGCGAGACTCCTCGAGAGGTGGCAACATGGCGGGCATTCTTGGCGTCGCTCCGACGTCGTCTGACGGGATGTGCGGCAGTGTGAGCCTGCGAGTGATGGCGTCTCTCGCCTCGTCGACGCTGTTCTTGTTGGCGGTCGACGTGTCGTGAGAAGGCGACTGGGAGTTGACGGCGTCAGTGTCGGGGTGACTGCGGGTTGGGGAGTCGATCGGGTAGGACTCGTTGAAGCGTCGAAGGCGGTCCTCTGTCGACTTCTGGTCCTCCTCGTTGCGGACGCGTATGTCCTGCCGACTACGCCGGCGCGACCCCCGCCGCTTGCCGGTGTTCGTCGCCGACGTGTCGGTGTTGTCCCGAACTGCAGGAGTAACACGGCATAACGTTATTTCACGCGCTGATTCCGGCTATGCAACGGCTGGTTGAATTAGTGGGGGACATTGCCAGAGTAGGACGCGTGTAGCTTACATTACACGTGCCACATCTTGCATCAGACACATACGCAAGCACGCGCGCGAATGAACACCACGCGCGCGAATGAACACACACACACACACGCACACGCACACGCACACGCACACGCACACGCACACGCACACGCACACGCACACGCACACGCACACGCACACGCACACGCACACCACACACACACACACACACACACACACACACACACACACACACACACACACACACACATACACATATATATATATATATATATAATATATATATATATATATATATATATATATATATATATATATACGCACACACACACACACACAACCACACACATGCACGCACGCACGCATGCACGCACGCGCACACACCACAACCGCAATTATGTATTTCATACATTAAGACTATTTTACATCCTCGCCTTACACACAGCTCGCATCTTCAACCCGTCAGCCACTCAACATGCCGTCCACACAACATACAGTATCACGTACCCGGTAGAACGCCCCAGGTCGTCGATATGGTCTGTTTGATCCGCGCCAGTTCCTGCTTAATCCTCTCCTGTTCCTTGTTGACCGCGCTCATCTCGAGCCGGTGCTTGGCCTCCAGTCCATTGCGCTGACCAATAATGTTCTCCAGCCTTCGTTGTTCCCGCTGGTTCTGGTGACGTAGAGCTTCGGCGACTCTGTAACTGCGCTCCTTCAGGTAAGCTTCCGAGTGCGTCATGGCGCCTACCATTGCCGGTCACAGCAGCACTTCCGGTTGTAGTTCACCGACGACTGTTGTGTCTGGAATCATGAAATGGTAAAGGTCAGTTCTGGTACGTTGCAATGTCCAGTCGGTTGGACAGTTGAATACATTTGATGCGTCACTCCATGGCAGAGATGTTCATTCGATCAACATTTCGACTTCTCTGCGCAGCATATTCAGTTAAAGCGACATGATCAGTTCGTGGCTTTTTATTTTTATTGCAAAATCAGTATAAGTTATAACTATTGTAGCGTCCTAACCGGCAATAAATGTTTTATCGA
>JAODUO010000050.1:75000-90000 GCA_025642075.2 Ridgeia piscesae
AGAGGACGTTATAACTGTAGGTGAGACTACGACCAAGATGACGTTATAACTGTAGGTGAGACTGCGACCAAGATGACGTTATAACTGTAGGTGAGACTGCGACAAAAGAGACTGCTACGATGGTAGGTGATATTATGATCAAGAACACGTGACAGTTTTAGATGTCTTCGTGATCTAGAGGGTCTGCGTGGTTTTACTCATCACCACCATGTCAGACGATACAACAGAAATAAAAACAGACGTCTCGATATCGATTGCAGTCAAGCCGGGCAATTAGCTTAGTCTGACAGAAAAAAAATACATTACTGAGTATCAGTGGCCGCACCAAATGCACTGTTATCATGACGTGTCACGGACAGACTTACCCCGCTTGCTGGCTGTAACAAACAGTAACGTTCGCGTACGACTTGTTGGCCGGTAACAAGTCACTCGTTGATCGGCACTACGCGATTACCGTCAACTCGGCGCCATGTTCTGCGCCAACGCCTTCTGTAGTTCCGTCCACGCTCTTTACTCGTATGACGTCCACCGGCCTTTGCCACCAACTAAACCCGACCCGTAGCTACAAGAACACTGGAATTTCGGCCGCAGTTGCACCGCGAAGACAAAAGTCTCCAAACACGCTTATACCTGATCCCGTCGGCGCCGCGCGCTGTTGTGCTGCGCTGATCTGATTACGCTGTACCTTTGTACGGCCGCTGCCCAGCTCTGCCGCTGCAGTGGCGTTCTGCAGACTCGCTCTTGTATAGGCGGACGTCTTTCTTCCAGTGCACTCACTATACGTACTCTATTCAACGTCTGTTTACACGCCGTAGACGACTGTAACTGTCGACTCGGCTAATATACGCCACTGACGTACACCCGTGATTGACTGTGATTGCACCGACGTATACAGACTGTTTATAACACGACCGATGTTGTTGCTATAAACAGTTGGACGTTGTGGCGTCATTTAACTGACCGCTTATGAATTTTACATAGCCGTAGGATTTCTACAGGAATGTCGTGACTTATATTATTATGTTGATGTACGTGGAGTCGTGATGTAGGTGGGTTGTTCTCGAATGACACTGGACAACAAAGCCAGCTTGTTGGCGTCAAACTGTATCGCATAGTTTTCAAATGACCATTAGTTGTAAGTTTAAACACATTTGTGATTGAAGCTTGTGACGGATGTTTAACAAAATGAACGTTTTCAATTTATAATTAAATCGGTCATCTATACATTTTGGGTTATTGAAAACATGGAAAAACTAATTATTAAACATCTCAAACATATACACTCGCTTAAGACCCGAACTAGGTTTAGAGCGACTAAAATTACTAACGTTATTTGGTTTAATATTTTGAAGCCTGAAGTAGAGTTCTAGTTAGTAACATGTGTTTTACGTTTAGCCAAACCTGCACCTCACTAAATCATGTCTTAGTAACCTTTTGACCAAGTTTTGTGGATACTTAATGTACGCACAGTTACGCACAATGTGTTGATTTTTTAACGAATTGGGTCACAAAATATTTAGTATACTGCAAGGCATGGTCAAATCGATGAATGAAGACCACAACAGTGTAAGTATGAATGGATCAAATAACTAGTTAAGTGATACTAGTCGTCCAATCCATAACTTTCTCAGACAAGCTCACTATCTGCCCGGTCAATGGATGGCTGGTGGATGGATGGATGAATGTGGATGGATGGATGTGAATGGGTGGAGGGTGGATGGAGGGAGGGGTGGATAGAAGGATGGGTGAGTAGGTTGATGGGTGTGTGAGATAGTGATTGATTTGAGTGAGTTAGATGAGTAAGTAAGTTAATAATTTCTAAGTGAGGTAGGTGGGTGAAAAGTGAATGAGTGGAGTGAGTGAGTGAGTGAGTGAGTGAGTGAGAGATTGACTGATTGAGTAAGTGAGTTGGTGGGTGAGTACATAAATCAATGAATGATACAAAAATACTATGAAACAAACTGCTTTCATTAAGATAATAAATATGATTATATGACACTTCTAATAATTTCTGTTATTTGATTGTTTCCATCGTTGTGTTTACCCGACGGAACATTTGTATTATGGTCAAAACTCGCATATACCCATTCTTTTAGCTGTTTAATTTGTTAGATTCATTATACACGCGTTTTCTTTTGTTTTTAACCAAAATTAATATAACATTATGACAAAAATTATCATTTTATCACGATGTACAGCGTCAGAGCCACGTGGCGTCTGTGACTATGACGTCAGACAGAATACCTTTGTGACGCACGTTTAGAAATAAGCGGTGAGCATGATTACTCAGATTTAATGAGATTGTCTTTCAAAAGCGCCAAGCTTCGGAGGACATGCAAACTATGAAGCTTTAGACTTATCGAGAGTGCAGCATGTTCCACTTTCTACCACGCCTGTTAACTGTGACGTCATCTAAATCAAAACGATACAGAGAACGTGGAGAAGATCAGTTAGATGAATTCTAGGTCGTTTCCAAATTATTTCCAGTGTTTCTGGCACATACATCTCCCCACTGACTCGGTTTCAAGACATACATATCTCTTTGACCATACAGCCTCATTTCAGAACTTTAACATTATGGAATGTAATTTTTATGGAAAACTATCGTAAACTGAAACAATTTTCCCACGAAGGCGGCGCAGAGCCCCAGACTCGTGTCATTAAACACTCTTGTCATTAAACACACTTGCTGGCCTCCCAAAGCGTTACAATTATTGAATTAACCCTACAATTAATTTACATTTAATTTATTTTAATGCATCTAATGTTTGTGTTATTTTTAAATTTATTAATCTGCGCTGCGCCTGTGTAATACGAATGTTTTTCCAGCAAAAAATCCAGATACAATTGATATATATATATATATATATATATATATATATATATATATATATATTAGGTAATTTATTCCAGAACTGGATGTAACGTCAATATAACATAGGAATTTTTATTTTTAGTTGTTTGTCTTTGCAGTTGAATATATATATATATATATATAATATATATATATATATATATATATATATATATATATAAATTAGAGCATTGATTGTTATGAATGTCCACATATATAACAGTTATAATATTATATACATACATATATTTATATACTGTATATACAGTTGAATATATATATATATATATATATATATATATATATATATATATACATATATATATATATATCATATACATATATGTATATATGGTGTATATATATATATATATATATATATATGTATGTATGTATGTATGTATAATATATATATATATATATATATATATATATAAAACAGTTATTGTGTCTATTGTTTGGGTTTCGATATATTTGGAAGTCCTTTCCTCCTATTTTGTAACACACCGATTCAATGTCTTCCACATTGTAATCTTCTCCATTTAGATTAAATCGTTCTGTTTCTCCGCACAGGTGGCAACGTTACGACGTCACCAACAACTGGGTAAGGACTTGAAAGTGTTACGTTTGTTGTGGAGTGACTCTAAACTTATGAATGAGTCGACGTTGGAAGAGCAATTCGCCGGTCCAGGGAGGTACCAAGCACAACTAGCGATCTGTCACCAATTATAACGCAACATAGAATCCGTGATTCAATCAGTGCAGCTGTAATTAAGTGAACCGTCACACTAATCAGTGCATTCGTTCCTTTCCAAACAAGTTTGTGAAACACAGACACGAACGTAACGTAACCTAACACCAGAGGGGCTGGCTGGTGCACCCAAACAATTATGTTCTCAGTGAAACTTGTGATCAGTCAGCTTCGTTCGCTCTCTCTCTCTCTCTCTCTCTCTCTCTCTCTCTCTCTCTCTCTCTCTCTCTCTCTCTCTCTCTCTCTCTCTCTCTCCTCTCTCTCCTCTCTCTCTCTCTCCTCTCTCTCCTCTCCCTCTCCCTCTCCCTCTCCCTCTCCCTCTCCCTCTCCCTCTCCCTCTCCCTCTCCCTCTCCCTCTCCCTCTCCCTCTCCCTCTCCCTCTCCCTCTCCCTCTCCTCTCCCTCTCCCTCTCCCTCTCCCTCTCCCTCTCCCTCTCGCCCTCTATCTTTCTCTCTCTCTCTCCTCTCTCTCTCCTCTCTCTCTCTCTCTCTCTCTCTCTCTCTATCTCTCTCTATCCCACTCTCTCTCACACACACACACACTCTCTCTCTCCCACTCTCTCTCTCTCACTTTTCTCGTTTGATATCAGCCTGCTATACAATTAACTATAGAGATAGCACCGTGCCAGCATTCTTTCTTGGTCAAGGAGACGTTTTTATAAATGAAATGCAGATCCAAACCGTAGTGTAAGGTAGCCCAACTGCTACGTAGTAGATTAAAAAGACCAATCCACAGACGGGAGACTGCTACAAACAACAACCAGTACACATTACAAAATTTAATTTAAAAAAATCATTTCAACAAACTGGTTTTGTGAAATTGGACATCCCTGTTGATCTTTTAACCAGCTGTCGCTTCTGTCGACATTTCGACGTATTATCACTTACTATCGCCGATAACCATCGATAGTTAAACTGATCGATAGTTGGCCGTATCGTTGTACCTATAGTTGTTTGTCCACAAAAACTTGGGGTATGGCGTAGCAAGGGTCTTCAGGGCGCACTCGCAGCAGTAGTCTTCAGTCTGGACACACCAGTTTCATTGACCTGGTCTCCTAGACAACGTCCCTCGGCCATTGCCCAACGTTGTATTCATGCTCCAAGGGCCGCGGACATTTATGCAGATATATGTTGACATAAACTGGACGCGCTGACGACATTTTACCAACGATCTGACAGCTGAACGGAAATAGTCGGTATTTATGCTTTGTTCGAAATGCGCGATGGCACCAAAGATTGCTGGTTCTTGAATGGGTCTGGCGTAAACGTTCTTATTATAAAGACATCAGTTGGACTACCGTAAACGCTGCATCCTCGATTGGCCTATCCCTTTGCCAGTCGTGGTTGTTTGTCTTCATATGTAGTGTATTACTAGTTTAATTCGGTTTATATGCGCAGTTAGTTTTATCAAAATCCATAGTGCCGTTTGCTTTTCCTGGAATTGAATTCAATCGTCAAGTCCGATATTTTCGGCAACATCTAACGCTGTTTCCTCAAATAAACACTGATCTATACAACCTTGCTCATCCAACATACTCACTAGCGTCGAGACCCGTTTGAGGTTAATTAGTCCTTTGGTTTCAGTTGATGCACATTTGAGCTGGGTTTGGTTTCCAAGCATTGATTGAATTTAATTGAATTGAATTTATTCAACAACAACAAAAACATATATACACACACATATATATATATATATATATATATATATATATATATATATATATATAATCAAAATATAATATATCATTTATATATATATTATAATATATATATATATATATATATATATATATATATGATAATATTATATAATAATATAATATTATAATCAATATAATATATACTTATATATATATATATATATATATATATATATATATATATATATATATATATATATATATATATAACAAATATATATATATACACACTTTGCTATGTATTTTGAATACATATTAAACATTAATACGTCATCCTATACTTCATATACAAGTAATAAAAAGACTGATAATTGTTATTATTAAATAAACGTTACTACAAATTTCATATTTAATACAATAATAATTTTATATGATTTTAAAACGGATAAACCGTATTAAATAACTAAAGTAACTAAAAAAGGAAGGCCAGATATTGTACGATCCTACCCATCCACTGAATGACACTTTTCAGAAACTTCCGTCAGGGAGACGTCTAAAAGTTCCACTAGCTAAAAAGAACCTATTTAAGTAATCGTTTATACCCTGTGCCATTTTTATTTTGAATGCTAAATTTTAATGTACTGTATACTTCTTTTATTCCGTACACTTATTGTTCGGATTTATCTAATGTTATTTATTTACCAATTTTTAGTAAATATTATTAATGTTACCACATTGTGTCTTATAATAGAACCTTTTAAAGAATATTGCTTGCACATTACAGCTATCCCTTTTATGAGGACATGGCCAAGATCCATTATTACACATAAACGGGTCCTTTAGGACTTTCCCCAATAATTTGTGCTAGTGCAGAATGATACCCTGTGAAATTCTGCCCCAGCAATTTCCATTTTTATGGGAAATGTTGACCTGACTGCAAAAAAATATTATCTCACGTATAAAAGTTAGCCTTTGCCAATTTACGAGTTTAAGCACAATGTAGCAGGTTTGACCAATTTCCATTTGCCATCATAGAAATAAAAAACCAGAACCTTTCTCTCAGTAACGTTTTTGTATACCTTTAAAATCGCCTTTTCAGGACTTCCCTTTGCTAGATTTCATAACAACATTGCAAAGTGAATATTCAATAATCAGTTTAAATGAAAATTATGTACAACATTATTTTATTGCAATTTTAGTACCTTCACGCAAAACGCATTGTTTTGGGCGGCAAGTAACTGGGGAGGTAAAAACAAAATGGCTGGACTGGTAAAAATTACCGCGATCATTTTGTATACAGTCGGGAGGTGGCTATTTGCCAAAAGCCTTTTTATGGCTGTTCCGATGTGCAAACATATTTAAGTTTAGGGTTAGTTTTAGGGTTAGTATTAGGTTTTGGGTTAAGTTAGATTATAGTATATCAGATTCAGTTAGACTGAAGGTACTTTTGAAAAGATTGACATCAAGCGTTTACATGCATGTGTACGTGGATGAATAGCAAATGGCAACCTCCCGAAATTTACGACACATCGTCGAAATTTACACATATGGTAGTGACATCTGGCGATTAAAATGGTCCTAATAGTTACGTGCATCATTTGTTGCGAATTGGATAGTTAGTATTATCTTATAAAAGTAAATCCTTATTTTAGTTTTTATTTCATTGTTGGCCTGATAGCCAATCAGCGTCTCTATCTTATTACGGGATAAGGCCGCCCTGGTGGCTACACTGGTAGAGCATTAAAAACCCAGTCTTTCCAGGACCTGCCCAGGATACGCCGGTTACTTCTCAGGTGGAAGGTGTCGAGTCTTCTCTCCTGTCTGGCAGACGTAGTCTCGCTGCCGAACAGCAGTATGCTGATGACACAGGCGTTGTAGACTACCATCTTTGTTTTCACTGTCAGCTTGCGGTTTATCCACAGATTCCACGCAAGAATCGTGAGGAGAGGTTGTCGGTGATGGTGGAGCCGATGTACGTAGACTGGTGGACGGCGTCGAGTTCTTAGTCGTCGATGGTAATGGTTGGCGGTGCCGCTGTGTTCTGTGCAAGGACGATCGTCTTCTTCAGACTGATGGTCAGCCCGAAGTCCTTGCAGGTCTGTGAGAAGTGTCCATCAGCGACTGGAGCTCCTGCCGGGTGTGTGTCAGCCTAGGTTACCCAGGCTCCGTGAGGTGGCAGCACCTTTTAGCCCCTCAACTCTGCCTGGGGAAACTAATCCTCTGCATTTGTTAACCGCCAGGACGGTCTTACCCCAGATTAGGGTAGAGACGCTGATTGGCTTTCAGGCCAACTATAAAATAAGAATTAAAATAACGATATACTTTTATAAGATAATGATATCCTATGAAAAACTATTGCGTCATCTGCAAACAACATTTCTCTGACGAGGAATTCACGTACTTTTGTTTTGGCTCTGAGGCGGGCGAGGTTGAACAGCCTGCCGTCTGACCTAGTACGCAGGCAGATCCCTCTGTTGTGGTGTTAAAGGCACGTTTCAGAAGCAGAGGAAAGAAAATCCCAAAGAGAGTGGGAGCGATGACGCAGCCCTGTTTGGCACCACTGCGGATGATGGAAAATAAGACAGTCTTACTTTAAAAAAAGTGGGCTAGAGCAATGGATGGACCAACAATGCGAGTACGCAAATGGAATGGACAAACGCAACCAGGGTACGCAAATGGTATGCCAAATAAACTGCAAAGTCGAAATGAATGGCCCTACAACTCAAGGTACGCATGGTAATGGACAAAGTCACCAAAGACGCAAAGGTATGGACAAACGTCAACTGCAAGGAGTACGCAAATGGTAATGGACCAAACGTACAACTGCAAGGAGTACGCAAATGGAATGGACCAAACGTACAACTGCAAGGAGTACGCAAATGGTAATGGACCAAACGTACAACTGCAAGGAGTACGCAAATGGTAATGGACCAAACGTACAACTGCAAGGAGTACGCAAATGGAAGGACCAAACGTACAACTGCAAGGATACGCAATGGAATGGACCAAACGTACAACTGCAAGGAGTACGCAATGGATGGACCAAACGTACAATGCAAGGAGTACGCAAATGGAAGGACCAAACGTACAACTGCAAGGTACGAAATGAATGGACCAAAGTCAACTGCAAGTACGCAAATAATGGACAAACTACACTGCAAGATCGCAAATGGATGGACCAAATAAACTGCAAGGGTCGCAAAGGAATGGACCAAAGCTGCAAGATGCGGAATGACCAAAGTAAACTGCAGGTAGAAATGGTTGGCAAAGTCAACCAAGTAAAATGAATGGACAAACGTACAACTGCAAGAGTGCAAATGGAATGGACAAATACACTCAAGTAGCAATGTATGGAAATGTACAACTGCAAGTGCAAATGGCAATGGACCAACACCGCAGGAGTCCAAATGTGGACCAAACGTAAACTGCAGGATCGCAATGAATGGACCAAAGTACAACGCAAGGGTGCTGGCAAGGACAAACGTCAACTGGAGTACGCAAATAATGGCAAACGAACTGCAGGGTCGCAATGGAATGGACCAAGTACAACTCAAGTACGCATGGATGGACAAAGTACACTGCAAGTGCAATGGAATGGACCAAACAACTGCAAGGATCGCAATGGCAAACGTCAACTCAAGTGAAAAATGGAAAACGTACAACTGCAAGATACGCATGGAATGGAAAAGTACCAGGATAGCAATGGAATGGCAAACGTACTGCAGAGTCGCAAATGAATGGCTCACTGCAGTGCATGGAATGGACAAACGTACAACTGAAGGAAGCAAATGGAATGGCAAACGTACAACTGCAAGGAGTACGAAAGGTGACCAAGTAAACTGCAAGGATCGATAATGGACAAACGTCACTCAGATGCATGGAATGGAAAACGTCACTGGGACGCATGGAATGGACACTACAGCAAGTGCAAATGAATGGACAACGTCAATGAGGTCGCATAATGGACCAACGTACAACTCGAGTCGCAATGTGGACCAAATAACTGCAGGAAATGGAATGGACCAAACGTACACTGCAAGGTACAAATGGAAGGACCAACGTCACTGCAAGGATACGAAGGAAGGACAAACGTACAACTGCAAGTACGCAATGAATGGACAAACGTACAACTGCAAGGATACGCAATGGACCAAATACAACTGCAAGGAGTACAAATGGAATGGACCAAATACCTGCAAGTAGCATGTGGACCAACGCAACCAAGATAGAATAATGGCAAAGTAAACTGCAGGGTGCATGGAAGGACCAACGTACAACTGCAAGTACGCAATGGAATGGGTCCTACAAGTAAGTGCAAGTGCACTGAGAAAGCAAATGGTAATAGACCAAACGTACACGTGCTAGGAGAAGGCAAATGGCAATGGACCTAACGTACAACTGCGTGGAGTACGCAAATGGTAATGGACCAAACGTACAACTGCAAGGAGTACGCAAATGGTAATGGACCAAACGTACAACTGCAAGGAGTACGCAAATGGTAATGGACCAAACGTACAACTGCAAGGAGTACGCAAATGGTAATGGACCAAACGTACAACTGCAAGGAGTACGCAAATGGTACTGGACCAAACGTACAACTGCAAGGAGTACGCAAATGGTAATGGACCAAACGTACAACTGCAAGGAATACGCAATGGTAATGGACCAAACGTACAACTGCAAGGAGTACGCAAATGGTAATGGACCAAACGTACAACTGCAAGGAGTACGCAAATGGCAATGGACCAAACGTACAACTGCAAGGAGTACGCAAATGGTAATGGACCAAACGTACAACTGCAAGGAGTACGCAAATGGCAATGGACCAAACGTACAACTGCAAGGAGTACGCAAATGGCAATGGACCAAACGTACAATTGCAAGGAGTACGCAAATGGCAACGGACCAAACGTACAACTGCAAGGAGTACGCAAATGGTAATGGACCAAACGTACAACTGCAAGGAGTACGCAAATGGTAATGGACCAAACGTACAACTGCAAGGAGTACGCAAATGGCAATGGACCAAACGTACAACTGCAAGGAGTACGCAAATGGCAATGGACCAAACGTACAACTGCAAGGAGTACGCAAATGGCAATGGACCAAACGTACAACTGCAAGGAGTACGCAAATGGTAATGGACCAAACGTACAACTGCAAGGAGTACGCAAATGGTAATGGACCAAACGTACAACTGCAAGGAGTACGCAAATGGTAATGGACCAAACGTACAACTGCAAGGAGTACGCAAATGGTAATGGACCAAATGTACAACTGCAAGGAGTACGCAAATGGCAATGGACCAAACGTACAACTGCAAGGAGTACGCAAATGGCAATGGACCAAACGTACAACTGCAAGGAGTACGCAAATGGTAATGGACCAAACGTACAACTGCAAGGAGTACGCAAATGGCAATGGACCAAACGTACAACTGCAAGGAGTACGCAAATGGCAATGGACCAAACGTACAACTGCAAGGAGTACGCAAATGGCAATGGACCAAACGTACAACTGCAAGGAGTACGCAAATGGCAATGGACCAAACGTACAACTGCAAGGAGTACGCAAATGGCAATGGACCAAACGTACAACTGCAAGGAGTACGCAAATGGCAATGGACCAAACGTACAACTGCAAGGAGTACGCAAATGGCAATGGACCAAACGTACAACTGCAAGGAGTACGCAAATGGCAATGGACCAAACGTACAACTGCAAGGAGTACGCAAATGGCAATGGACCAAACGTACAACTGCAAGGAGTACGCAAATGGCAATGGACCAAACGTACAACTGCAAGGAGTACGCAAATGGCAATGGACCAAACGTACAACTGCAAGGAGTACGCAAATGGCAATGGACCAAACGTACAACTGCAAGGAGTACGCAAATGGCAATGGACCAAACGTACAACTGCAAGGAGTACGCAAATGGCAATGGACCAAACGTACAACTGCAAGGAGTACGCAAATGGCAATGGACCAAACGTACAACTGCAAGGAGTACGCAAATGGCAATGGACCAAACGTACAACTGCAAGGAGTACGCAAATGGTAATGGACCAAACGTACAACTGCAAGGAGTACGCAAATGGCAATGGACCAAACGTACAACTGCAAGGAGTACGCAAATGGCAATGGACCAAACGTACAACTGCAAGGAGTACGCAAATGGTAATGGACCAAACGTACAACTGCAAGGAGTACGCAAATGGTAATGGACCAAACGTACAACTGCAAGGAGTACGCAAATGGCAATGGACCAAACGTACAACTGCAAGGAGTACGCAAATGGTAATGGACCAAACGTACAACTGCAAGGAGTACGCAAATGGCAATGGACCAAACGTACAACTGCAAGGAGTACGCAAATGGTAATGGACCAAACGTACAACTGCAAGGAGTACGCAAATGGTAATGGACCAAACGTACAACTGCAAGGAGTACGCAAATGGTAATGGACCAAACGTACAACTGCAAGGAGTACGCAAATGGTAATGGACCAAACGTACAACTGCAAGGAGTACGCAAATGGCAATGGACCAAACGTACAACTGCAAGGAGTACGCAAATGGTAATGGACCAAACGTACAACTGCAAGGAGTACGCAAATGGTAATGGACCAAACGTACAACTGCAAGGAGTACGCAAATGGTAATGGACCAAACGTACAACTGCAAGGAGTACGCAAATGGTAATGGACCAAACGTACAACTGCAAGGAGTACGCAAATGGAATGGACAAACGTACAACTGCAAGGAGTACGCAAATGGCAATGGACCAAACGTACAACTGCAAGGAGTACGCAAATGGTAATGGACCAAACGTACAACTGCAAGGAGTACGCAAATGGCAATGGACCAAACGTACAACTGCAAGGAGTACGCAATGGTAATGGACCAAACGTACAACTGCAAGGAGTACGCAAATGGCAATGGACCAAACGTACAACTGCAAGAGTACGCAAATGGCAATGGACCAAACGTACAACTGCAAGGAGTACGCAAATGGCAATGGACCAAACGTACAACTGCAAGGAGTACGCAAATGGCAATGGACCAAACGTACAACTGCAAGGAGTACGCAAATGGCAATGGACCAAACGTACAACTGCAAGGAGTACGCAAATGGCAATGGACCAAACGTACAACTGCAAGGAGTACGCAAATGGCAATGGACCAAACGTACAACTGCAAGGAGTATGCAAATGGCAATGGACCAAACGTACAACTGCAAGGAGTACGCAAATGGTAATGGACCAAACGTACAACTGCAAGGAGTACGCAAATGGCAATGGACCAAACGTACAACTGCAAGGAGTACGCAAATGGCAATGGACCAAACGTACAACTGCAAGGAGTACGCAAATGGCAATGGACCAAACGTACAACTGCAAGGAGTACGCAAATGGCAATGGACCAAACGTACAACTGCAAGGAGTACGCAAATGGCAATGGACCAAACGTACAACTGCAAGGAGTACGCAAATGGCAATGGACCAAACGTACAACTGCAAGGAGTACGCAAATGGTAATGGACCAAACGTACAACTGCAAGGAGTACGCAAATGGTAATGGACCAAACGTACAACTGCAAGGAGTACGCAAATGGCAATGGACCAAACGTACAACTGCAAGGAGTACGCAAATGGCAATGGACCAAACGTACAACTGCAAGGAGTACGCAAATGGTAATGGACCAAACGTACAACTGCAAGGAGTACGCAAATGGCAATGGACCAAACGTACAACTGCAAGGAGTACGCAAATGGCAATGGACCAAACGTACAACTGCAAGGAGTACGCAAATGGCAATGGACCAAACGTACAACTGCAAGGAGTACGCAAATGGCAATGGACCAAACGTACAACTGCAAGGAGTACGCAAATGGCAATGGACCAAACGTACAACTGCAAGGAGTACGCAAATGGCAATGGACCAAACGTACAACTGCAAGGAGTACGCAAATGGCAATGGACCAAACGTACAACTGCAAGGAGTACGCAAATGGCAATGGACCAAACGTACAACTGCAAGGAGTACGCATATGGTAATGGACCAAACGTACAACTGCCAGGAGTACGCAAATGGCAATGGACCAAACGTACAACTGCAACGAGTACGCAAATGGCAATGGACCAAACGTACAGCTGCAAGGAGTACGCAAATGGCAATGGACCAAACGTACAACTGCAAGGAGTACGCAAATGGCAATGGACCAAACGTACAACTGCAAGGAGTACGCAAATGGTAATGGACCAAACGTTACAACTGCAAGGAGTACGCAAATGGTAATGGACCAAACGTACAACTGCAAGGAATACGCAATGGTAATGGACCAAACGTACAACTGCAAAGAGTACGCAAATGGCAATGGACCAAACGTACAACTGCAAGGAGTACGCAAATGGTAATGGACCAAACGTACAACTGCAAAGAGTACGCAAATGGTAATGGACCAAACGTTACAACTGCAAGGAGTACGCAAATGGTAATGGACCAAACGTACAACTGCAAGGAATACGCAATGGTAATGGACCAAACGTACAACTGCAAAGAGTACGCAAATGGCAATGGACCAAACGTGGGCCTACACTTGTAAGGAGTAGGCAAATGGAACTGTGTTACAATTCTTTTATAAATTGTATCAATGCATGCAAAGCATAATGATCACTTAATGCACATTCACTCATATTGCAGCCAAATAATAAGCGGTTCCGTTTATTTTATTTATTTGTTTATTTACTTTTTCATTATCGTTGCGACACGTTGATATTACTACACGGAACATAGTCCAGCTCAACCGACTGTCGCTCGGCTGCGTAACATCGTCGAGAAGATGGTCTGTGTCGGTGTTTGAATGTTATCCGTGTGGGGCTAAACAATGTTGTCACCTCACTCACAGATCCTGGATAATCCAGCCGTAATTCCTATTTTATAAACAACTGTAAGTCATTATATAGGACACTGACCGTAACGGCAGGTCATAAGAAAGTGACCGTAACAGTAGGCGAGGTCAACTGTCAGGTAACATAGTAGGTATACGCTGGTTACCAGCAGCGTGTGTCTTTCACAGCAGTGAAGAAAAACGTCTTCTCAAAAGTACGTAATTTTACACCAGTTTTCTTTCATAATTGGGCGCCAGATGTGTAGTCTTTATTAGTGTAACTCTCAAGGGTAACGGATGCAAGCATTGCATTGCCTATGATGATCAGTTGACATTAGAAACGTTGCTTTTTTGGTGGCCGTTCAAGCGTGATCAACTGGGTCATTCAAGTTGGAGATACTATACATAGATGCACGTCGCCGCTCTCGCCGGCGGTGCCGTACGTGTGACGGGTGTATACGAGGTTGTTACTCCCTATAATTCGGTCAACGTTGGCTACAGTTGGTCAGGTCACTGTCAGTGTGAAGTACGTTCGAGTTTGACAGCTCGCGCAGCAGGACAGGCGGCTTGTCTGTTAGTGGGAGCGTGTTTTATGTGTTTCTCTTTTCTCTCAGATACTGGACGGGGCCCTTTGCAGGGCGTTTTGAAATCCAACGCGAATTTGTGAGTCCACTACAGGTAACACATCTACCCCCTGTGTGGGATCTTTTATTTCCCCTGGATAGACACCAGATAGAACACACATGGTTATATTTGTGTGCGTGCGTGCGTGCGTGTGTGTGTATGTGTGTGTGTGTGTGTGTGTGTGTGTGTGTGTGTTTGTGCGTGTGCGTGTGCGTGTATGTGTGTGTGCGTGCGTGGTATGC
>JAODUO010000050.1:97500-167500 GCA_025642075.2 Ridgeia piscesae
ATGTATCACGACAATCGTCATTGCCTTGTGACAATGTTGATGTATCACGACAATCGTCATTGCCTTGTGACAATGTTGATGTATCACGACAATCGTCATTGCCTTGTGACAATGTTGATGAATAACGACAATCGTCATTGCCTTGTGACAACATTGATGTATCATGGCAAACGTCATCGCCTTGTGACAATGCTGATGCATCATGGCAAACGTCATCGCCTTGTGACAATGCTGATGTCCCACGACAATCGTCATCGCCTTGTGACAATGTTGATGTATCAAGGAAATCGTCATCGCCTTGTGACAATGTTGATGTATCACGGCAATCGTCATCGCCTTGTGACAATGTTGATGTATCAAGGCAATCGTCATCGCCTTGTGACAATGTTGATTTATCAAGGCAATCGTCATCGCCTTGTGACAATGTTGATGTATCACGGCAATCGTCATCGCCTTGTGACAATGTTGATTTATCAAGGCAATCGTCAACGCCTTGTGACAATGTTGATGTATCAAGGAAATCGTCATCGCCTTTTGACAATGTTGATGTATCAAGGCAATCGTCATCGCCTTGTGACAATGTTGATTTATCAAGGCAATCGTCATCGCCTTGTGACAATGTTGATGTATCACGGCAATCGTCATCGCCTTTTGACAATGTTGATTTATCAAGGCAATCGTCAACGCCTTGTGACAATGTTGATGTATCAAGGAAATCGTCATCGCCTTGTGACAATGTTGATGTATCACGGCAATCGTCATCGCCTTGTGACAACGTTGATTTATCAAGGCAAACGTCATCGCATGACGCTGTGTGAATATCTGCCTGTATAGCTGTCATCTCATGCGCATGACTGTGTTCTACCTCAAAGTACTCGAGGTCATGTCTGCTATGGTCGAGCATAATGGTCAGAACACTGAACTCTTAATCACGAACTATGTCACGTGTTCATTCCTGGCTTCGTTCACCCAGCTGCATAAATGAGTAGCTAAATACACACACACACACACACACACACACACACACACACACACACACACACACACACACACACACACACACACACACACACACACACACACACACACACACACACACACACACACACACACACACACATTATATATATATATATATATATATATATATATATATATATATATATATATATATATATATATAGACACACACTCACTCACACACACTCACACGCACGCACGCACGCACGCACGTATGCACGCACGCACGCACACAACACACAACACACAACACACAACACACAACACACAACACACAACACACAACACACAACACACAAAACACAAAACACAAAACACACACACACACACACAACACACACACACACACACACACACACAAACTATAGTGGACATGACATATCTGCAGGGAAAGGAAACTGGAATCTGACCAACCGTCAACCGATGAAGCTCCACGAAAACCATCAACCGGACTCTTTTGAGGGTCACAACAATAACTGGAGACATCCGTTCGTAATATCGAAGGTATGACATCAAGAGAAAATCATGTCCCTCAATGGACCCCAGTTGTGACAGTGCAGATTTGTAAAGAAATATCCGCGTTACTTTGGTATTGGTATGAAGGAAGTTTGGACCGGATCCATCCATTCAGTGTACATGTTGCCAAGCAACCGAGACCATGACACAGGTACTGGTTTCTCGAAGTATTTCATTGCCGCGCTTGCGTACTTCCTGCAATTGCAACGTCGTTTTACGCACATGCATTGCGGTTTACGTTCCGAACAGTTGACTTATCCTATAATAGCCGAGACATTTTTGCGCATATGTTGTACAAATAATGCTTAAATAAAGCAAATTAGACAACGCAATTTTAGTAAAATATGTTACATGGGAGAGACGATAATATTTTTTATATACTTAGTATGCGTTATGTGGGTGAATATTTATATATATATATATATATATATATATATATATATACATATATTATATATATATATATATATATATATATATATATTACATGACAATAAATTATACGTATATGTATTACACTTGTAAGATCTCATATTAATGTATGTCAATTTGGCGTCCGAAATGCAAGCCGTCTAAGAGCAAACTTAACACACATATTATACACATTATATAGGGTCATACATACGTACATGCATGTACACATATTCATACATGTATACACATATACACACACGCACGGGCGCACACACGGACGCACATGCGTAGGCACACATATACACATAAGTTGATTGCATAGAGCAATATTATATATATATATATATATATATATATATATTTACTTACATATATATGTATTTACATATATATGTATTTACATATATATGTATATATATATATATATATATATATATATATATATATTTACAACTGTATATACAGTATATAAATATATGTACGTATATAATTTTATATAAAAAATTATATATATATATATATATATATATATATATATATATATATACATACATACAAATAATGCATGCATACATACATACATACATACATACACACATTTTGCTCGGTTTTAGTCAGACACAGACACAGACACAGATACAGGTCCACAGACTGAGACAAGAATTGTCTGCTTGACCATGATCACAACGGTAGTCTACTTGACCATGACCACAACGGTAGTCTACTTGACCATGATCACAATGGTAGTCTACTTGACCATGATCACAACGGTAGTCTACTTGACCATGATCACAACGGTAGTCTACTTGACCATGATCACAACGGTAGTCTACTTGACCATGATCACAACGGTAGTCTACTTGACCATGATCACAACGGTAGTCTACTTGACCATGATCACAACGGTAGTCTACTTGACCATGATCACAACGGTAGTCTACTTGACCATGATCACAATGGTAGTCTACTTGACCATGATCACAACGGTAGTCTACTTGACCATGATCACAACGGTAGTCTACTTGACCATGATCACAATGGTAGGTTACTTGACCATGATCACAACGGTAGTATACTTGACCATGATCACAACGGTAGTCTACTTGACCATGATCACAATGGTAGTCTACTTGACCATGATCACAACGGTAGTATACTTGACCATGATCACAACGGTAGTCTACCTGACCATGATCACAACGGTAGTCTACCTGACCATGATCACAACGGTAGTCTACCTGACCATGATCACAACGGTAGTCTACTTGACCATGATCACAACGGTAGTCTACTTGACCATGATCACAACGGTAGTCTACTTGACCATGATCACAACGGTAGGTTACTTGACCATGATCACAACGGTAGTATACTTGACCATGATCACAACGGTAGTCTACTTGACCATGATCACAACGGTAGTCTACTTGACCATGATCACAACGGTAGTATACTTGACCATGATCACAACGGTAGTCTAATTGACCATGATCACAACGGTAGTCTACCTGACCATGATCACAACGGTAGTCTACCTGACCACGATCACAACGGTAGTCTACCTGACCATGATCACAACGGTAGTCTACTTGACCATGATCACAACGGTAGTCTAATTGACCATGATCACAACGGTAGTCTACCTGACCATGATCACAACAGTAGTCTACCTGACCATGATCACAACGGTAGTCTACCTGACCATGATCACAACGGTAGTCTACTTGACCATGATCACAACGGTAGTCTACTTGACCATGATCACAATGGTAGTCTACTTGACCATGATCACAACGGTAGTCTACTTTACCATGATCACAACGGTAGTCTACTTGACCATGATCACAACGGTAGTCTACTTGACCATGATCACAATGGTAGTCTACTTGACCATGATCACAACGGTAGTCTACTTGACCATGATTACAACGGTAGTCTACTTGACCATGATCACAACGGTAGTCTACTTGACCATGATCACAACGGTAGTCTACTTGACCATGATCACAACGGTAGTCTACTTGACCATGATCACAACGGTAGTCTACTTGACCATGATCACAACGGTAGTCTACTTGACCATGATCACAACGGTAGTCTACTTGACCATGATCACAACGGTAGTCTACTTGATCATGATCACAACGGTAGTCTACTTGACCATGATCACGACGGTAGTCTACTTGACCATGATCACAACGGTAGTCTACTTGACCATGATCACAACGGTAGTCTACTTGACCATGATCACAACGGTAGTCTACTTGACCATGATCACAACGGTAGTCTACTTGACCATGATCACAACGGTAGTCTACTTGACCATGATCACAATGGTAGTCTACTTGACCATGTTGTGAGTAACAAAGAGCCGCGGCCCAGTGGCAGGGCTGCCTAGACAGTCAGAAGACACCTGTAAGGAGTTGTCACAACTGTACAGATGACGGTCGGAAGTCGGTGGAAGCCTCACGGGGAACTGACAATGGTCGAAAAACACAGCTTCGTAGGTTTTTTAACACGTCTGGATCTTATGGTATTGTGGTCACAATTTCACATAGGCACTTATATATAACCATCAGTTTCATTTGTGTGGCTGAAATATTGAATGCAATCTAGCAACAAAATGCTAAGGGGTCGCAGGCTTTTTCTTGGACACGTTGAAATAATGAAATTGTTTGGTAAAGAAGCCGAGTTTATCTTAACAACAAGGCCAGTGTCCAGTTACAATGGTGGTACACTGGAAACATCTGGGCTGAGATTGGGGTTTGATGTTTGGTTTATTAATGTTCAGTGTTCATAATTATGATAATTGTTTTTATTAGATTCCAGAGCAAATAATTTGAAGTTTGGTGACAAGATTTTGGAAGAACTTGCTAAAATTTCACACGCAAACACACACACACACACACACATCATTAGCAAAGATGTGGTTTTATCTATTTCTTTTTCTCCAAAGCAAAGCCAAGCAACTCAGCTAGAATGTGTATCCAGGGCAGTGTGGCTGGGACACCTCAGGATCACACTTTTACAAACGTTTTAGTTCATAAGACCACCTTTTTTCCATGCATTGCTGGGTAACCCAGCTAGTATAATTATAATATGCAACTTTATATTTACATCTTGGATAATCTATTACAAGTCTTATTAATTCTAAGAAACAGAAAACATACAGACGGTTGTATAAAAATATAACCTTTAATTAGAATCACATAATACACAGATAAAACAAGAACAAAATTAAGTGCGACAACACAAAACCACCAGTATCACAGCTGTCTAATATGGTATGCTAAATGTTGCACCTGATCAACTTTGGCAATACACACTGTCAATGTTTATCATACATTAACCCTCGTCAGAATCAGCCTTATCCTCTTTGAAGTGGTCAAGTTCTTTAACAGCTTGTTTTATCTCCTCCACATTGTCACTGACAGGCAGAATTGTATCCTCACTAGGATTAGAACATTCCTGTATTCGTTGCCTGGGAGTGTGGCCCGCCGACACCTTCTCTCGCTGGAAGAAAACAAGTGTGTTACATCAATACGTACTCAATTGGTGCTTAAAGGTTGCAGCATAGTAGAATGGCATGTCGAGGATAAAAATGCAACAAATATACATATTTCTTATACATTTTTATATTATTAACTATTGTTGTCAACACTATTGAACAGAGTTTGTACTTTGGATTATAGTGTCTAAATAAAGTGTATTATTATTATTATTAAGGGTGAAATAATTTACTGTTGTATTAGTCTATTTATAAAATAACTAATCTAGTAACCTTTTAAATAAAACTGTTTGGAATTAGTGTAATAAAAACAGGTATAAATATATTAAGACAAACACAGGTACTAGGTGAATATAATAATAAAGCATAATAACTAATTAAACAAAGTGTAATATAAATTATATTAATATATATATATATATATATATATATATATATATATATATATATATATATATATATATATATATATAACACACACACACACACTGTATTGTCCCTAATAGACGGCACTACCTAATAGATGCCCACCCCCTTTTTAGATGTGAAACAATCCATGAAAAGCTATTAGAATGACGCAAAAATGCAACAGAGTAGACGCTACAATTATTGGCAAAGATGGCGCCCAGACTAGTGCTTTTCAAAAATAATAATTGTGCATAGATAGGGCAACCAAACTGGTGAGACTTTCGTAAGTAAATATATGGTAAATGTAAATGCTTACCACAAAGAGGGCTTTTATTTTTTATGTTATGGTACTATCAGAGAGAGGCCGTCATTGTTATTGACTCATGGTTCTATACAGGTCTAGTCAGGACCACGTACATCGTTATCAACATTGATATCGTGTGTCGACACTGATTTGCCATTTCAGATGCACATGGCCAATGCAGCTTTTACATGCAGTAAATCCACTCGATGTTCATATTACTACATTTATTAAGACAATTTGAAGAACACGTAGATTGTACCGAAAGCATTACACAGTAACAAAAGTATGACTTAAAAAGAAGTACGCCTCGGTTCATTCACTTGGAGGCGCTGTACATGTGCGTACATCAGTGGCGCCATATCACGGATTAGTTATCTACTCTGTTTAGAAGCCGATATAGCGGGTGACCACATTCGACCCACTTTTAATAAATTAATAGACGCGCACCCAAGCCGTCCCATTCACACACTATGCGTCTATTAGGGACAATACGGTACACACACACACATATATGTATATATATATATAAGCTGTATATACATATATATATATATATATATATATATATATATATATATATATGTATGTGTGTGTACACATCATACTTAATTTTTTGTTAAAAACACATCCCTAAATAAAATAGAAATTATTTACTAACATTTTTTACCAAACAACACAGTAATGGTTAATGGACATATAGTTCATGTTCCTGCTAGTAATTCACTGTGTTATCTCTGCCTATCGCCATGTCACAGATCTCCTGGCTCACTCACCTCTTTCCGTATCTCTTTGTGCTTTTGCAGGAGTGCCAGGTCGGCTTGCCGAAAGTTGGAGTATTTAACCAATCTACTGCATTCGTCTGCCCTCTGCAGTTCCCTCACATGGGCGAAATAACTAGTCATTTCTAGGGACAAAATATCAGTCGTCATACACCCATCAACTCTCCATTGTTTCTTCATGTCATATATTCCAGTTTATTTTTTCTGCAGAATAATATAATGTGCTATAACTAATTGTAAATTCATTTACCCATCAATGCTGCGAAAGTTAGTGCACACACACACTTGGGATGAATTTAGCAAACGTTACAAATACAATATTATATTAACAATTAGAATGTTGAAAATGTGAGAAAAACATTAGGTGAACAGGAAAACAAATACAAAAAATCAAACTGATTTCTGGATTATTGTACTACTTGATATATAGGTAAATTAGGTATCTTTAACAATCCAATACACCTTATATATATATATATATATATATATATATATATATATATATATATATATATATATATATATATATATATTTGAATTAACATATATTGGTAATAATAACATATATATATATATATATATATACATATATATATATATAATATATATATACATATATATATACATATATATATATATATATATATATATATATATATATATTACATTTATTTGGACAAAGTACATTAATTAGAATCTAACGTGCCATCTGACTGGTAGTGTAAGTAGCCATTTTTTTCATTGTAAACAAATTACCAGGGCACAAACATTACTTGAATATAAGTGATGATCTATGGGAGCCTTCAACTACAGTACACTGTATATAATCTTAATCTTACCAAAGGATTCCTCCTTAGTGGGTGGTTGAACTTTATTTACATCTGAAATAAAGAATTATTCACAAACGATTTAGAGCAACATATGTACAGTTTACCACAATGTAGTAGTAGTAGAAACAGTAAAAACTGTTATGTGCACAAACGTGAACATATCTCATTAATAATGCATAACAATTAATGTTGTTAACATTAGCCACAATATGACAATTTTACTTGCAAACCAAACATAAAAACAAATCACATGGACATATAATAATCGCTACAGATCATAATAGTACTTTATCCTTACAATTTCTGTAAACAAAAAATTTAAAAAGGTTGGTTTGTCATTATATATGATGAGGTAATGCCACATGATGCAATACAAAAATTGTAACAAAAAGTATTAAAAATTTATGTGAAAAATATATGAAGAATCTTCAATTGAAAATAAATTAATTGCACCATATATTTGTTAATACACACCCTGCATACATTAGTATACACGTGTTAGGTGTTGTATTTTTTTTTAATGAAAATAATTTTATTATCAGTAACTTAGGCATCATTCCATTAGAGGTGTATCCCGGTACTCGATTTAACTATAGATATATCTGTATTGCTGCAGTGGTTTATACAAAAATATGAAGATATTCCTCATTAACATTTATGTATATGAATGATGTTTCACATAGAAAGCCAAAGAATATAATAAATGGATGACATGTAATAAAACATTATAAAATAGAATATATACAATTATAAACAATGATAATGGTCTGAAGATTGAGTCTGTGCAACTTTTGAATAACTGTAAAACATTTTGTTCTTGTTGAATGGGGTGCAATTGGTACAACAATGAAGCAGGAACTAATTTATTTGGGGGGGGGTAAGAACTGCTAGACCTGCAGTACACCACTCCCCTCCCACCTTCCCCGCTGTCTCACGCCACGGCGGCCTGCTGCATCACTTTTCATCTCATCGTCACCTCCGCTTCCCACTTGATTTGCGTGTCCATTGTTCTCTCGTTCACGAAAGGTACGGGAAGACGGGGGGAGTGAGTGCTGTTAGAAAATTGTTGTCACTGACACTGCATCACCTACAAATTTCCTTACTGCTGATATGGCTGCATGAGAACCGATATATCTCAACCACAATAATGACCCCCTTGCTCCCCATTTTCCCACCCATCTCACCATTACTAGTTACTTACACCGTCTCCGGATTTACTGGCACTGGTGTGGGGGTAATTGGGTAGGGGCAGAACCATCGTCTGCAGCCCACAAATATTCCAGGTGTAGCTGCCCCTTTCCACCGATTCCCACTTCCATTGCCCAGGGGAAGTATAAGTAAAAAAATACGCAGGGGGTAAATGTGTAACCTGTAGGGGACCACTAATTCTTACTAGTGCGTCATTACCCGTTTTGCACAACAAAAGATCAGAATCAGAATCAAACTGTCTGCCAAAAATCCACATTGATACCTGCTGCCCCGAATGCTGGCGCCGTCTTTAGTCGCTGACTGATGTGACTTGATACCAGCCGCGATTCCATAGGTGGCAACAGTTGCACAGACTGCCAGAAAGTCTTCGCGTATGCATTATCTTCTGGTGAAGAACCACTGAAAACGATCGTATCAGCATTGTTCGATAGAGATTTTTTTAAAGTCGACATAACATATATTAAAACCGCACGGATCTCGTAAAACTACGTTGTCAATAACAACAAGCGAACAGCGCAGGTTTATTGCGCATGCCCCCTATATCTAAAAATAAAACAATTGTTTTATTAATCAACGCATCATGTTCATATGTCTATAGGTTAAAAATTGTAAACCTGAAAATATACATACATGCCATTACATGTTTATGCAAAAGATACCTTAAATGTCATGCCCATTGATTATTTCTGATAATTTTTTTGATCGCTCAGTAACTGTCGATAGTAATGTTTGCACTACTAAAACGTGACTGACTATTTAAAAAGCACCATTTTCTAAGTATGATAAAAAGATTAATAACTACGCTCAATAGCATTAATATAAATGTAGCTAGTAGTAAAACAAAAATAATGTCACTCAGATAACTATACTCTAATGTTATACGAAGCTATATGGATTTTTAATTCTCCTGCCGCAAAATACCGCCAATCCCAACCATAATGTACAGCGAGATTGAGCAAAATTCGGAAAATAACAAATCCATATTTTTTTTAATAGAATTTAGTTGTTTAAATACAAATATTAACATTGTTTTGTACATTTCTGTAAGAATAATTGTTTACAATTTTACATAAATTTACCAATTCTACTGTAAATAAAACACATTCAGCAGTAGCATCTGCTGGATAGGCGCATTCCCCCGAATCCGTTGAAGCATACGTTTGGGGCATTAGAGTCAGTAGGGTGAAACTCGTTTGGAGTATTTAAGTAAATTATTAAAAACTATTCTACATAAAATATCCGCAAAATCGTATAGAATAATTATTACTTTTATAGTGTTATATATTTTGCTTATACCGCAGTAGCTGGCTTCATTTATAATATTGATTCTAGATGTTTCAGTAGATATGACATTAGGGCATATTGGATAAATTGGAGTATTATTATTCAATATGTAACTATAATTATAGCCATTGACAAAAACGTGTAAATGTAAAATAGTCTAGTTCACGTAACAGTAAACAATAATCACAGCATACAAGGTGTACTATTTCAACGGCGACAGTCACATTTCGTGGGCTGAACACAACTTCCGGTAATGGTAACCTTCGTTCGGTCAGCGGTAACGGGTTCTTCAAAAAAATGAAATAATGCTAACTCTTCTTCTCCGCGTTCGGCTTTTTAAAGTTGACGCCTTGAAGCTGTCGAAGACTGGCTCAAGGGGATATGTCACGTGCTTGAACAGTGCAAAATGTGACAGTAAACAGTCCTTCAGCTACAGCGATTCACTCATCCAGGTATTTACCACGTTTGGTTACGTGTGAGATCGTAACACGATCTAGTGAAGTGCCCGATATCTAAAACACTCGTCTGCACAAAATCTAATATGGGACGATTTGTCTTAAATATACATAAAGTACAACTTTTGCACAAATTAATTGAATATATTCAGTAATAAACCTGTCATGCCGTGAACGTGCCACGAATGACATAAACAGTCATAATAATAATAAATAGACATGTCAAATGGCGCAGTTTCATTGGTTGCGTCTTGTCATTTATGCGTATTTTACTGTTTGTCAGTCCTTTGAGTTTGATTTTTTGCATCATTTAGTTAATGCTCTGGGACCACAAGTCTGAAGAACTGTATAGTTGGGTAACTATCGCATGAAACTTGGTTTACATTTATGAAAGCCTTAAGTTTTTAGCCTGTCCTATGCCTGATATTCCGAAAGACCTGTGGCATTGCAACTGCAAAATTATTGCATGCATTTTATGGGGTTAAAACTTAATAATGAATTAATTTTGCTACTTTACGTTATGATTATATCCAGTTATTTACAGTTGTCACAATCATATCATATGTAGATCTTGATTTGACGTCTTAGAATTTCTTAGACCAATGCATCTCTATGCAAACCAAGCAGAAAAACACATTACACAGCAATTACCTACAGAGAAAAACATGTGTATGTGTAAAGTAATAGTACCAGTTTACAACATGCAATCCATATTTTATTTAAGCATATCTGATAATACATAAGGTGCCATATTTGTAACGATTTTGCTGCTCTTTCTGTTCACGGTACAGTGGATCGAAGAGTTGAAGGCAAATACTCCCGTGATTGTGAAGAATGCCCCACTTGGGTCCCGCCTTCATGTACTTCTGCGCCATGGCAGGAAATGGATGAAAGGTCGAAGTTCAAAACCCTCAAATTCAAGGTCACGTGCCATTAACAGGGAGCGTGTGTGCATGTCGATCACGCCATATGTGTTCAACGACTGCACTGTCGTGAAACAGCCAAGTGAAACCGTGGAGGATGACGTCACTGTTCAAAGTCTGTCCGTCCAGAACATGAAGACGCTTCTCGAGATGGGATACCAAGCCTCATCTCTTGATCAGCTCCTTGACCTCTCCGGTGCAACGTGCGGCTTCTCCCATCCATACAGTTACACTGGGGATGACATAAGCATCGTTGAGGGAAACTTGTCACAGTCCCAAATGTCTCCTGTGAATTTGGAAGAACTGGGATCCGTCGATGTCAACGATGTCAAACACATGCAACACGACGTAGCAGAAGTATGTGTCGGCAATTTCTACGATGATGACATTATCTGTCGAGACAGCTTCCAGGTGAACATGTCTTGCAGTTCAGCTGGTATGGAGAACACAGGTTACGAGCTACTTTGCCAAGCGATGAATGAGAGTACATGGAAAGACAAGACGGATGGCTTCCCGATATTGTTTTCACCTTTCAATGACACTATGAATCAGCTGCAGTGCTCATCGCCGATGGAAAGTTCGCCAGAAGAGAATCCACCAGAGGGACGCTACCAGAAGCCGAACCAGGACGAATTGACTGTGATACAGGAACACATGGAAAACTACGTATGTTATCATAATAATTATTACCTATAAAATATATGTAAAAATGGCGCCAGTTCAGGTTATGCACCCGCAGTTAACAGTTTTTTCCAATGGAAAGAGTAAACTGTAGAGCAGTAAATAAAACAATTAAAACTGAGAAGCATGTTCTCATTTTATAATTATTACATCCAATATATATATATATATATAAACATTTGTAAAATATTGTATTTATAATTTAATTTGAAGTAAACAGTTTTTTTAATAACAAGATAGCCAACATGTGTGTGACACATTCAGAGAATGTAAAAATCATTTTAATATAACTATTCGAACTGTATAAGATATTGAGTTATACTAATTCTGCATGCTGCAAACGTTCTCTTTTTTCCAGTTACCTAAGGTCTTCAAAAAAGGACACAACTATCGACTTTATCGCCCAGATGTGATCTTCGAAAATAACTTCTCAAAGCAACCAAAGACTACAGTGTGAGTTCAGAACTGTAATAAGCTGCTAATGCTAATGGGGCATTTAACATAATTCATTAGATTTTATGTCTGTAAAGATGACATGTTTCTGTTTTATTGTTTAAGATTGAAAGTTAATTTTGTGTTGTTAAAAAATTAAGTCTCATCTGCAGTAATAATTTTTATTTAAAATATTATTTGTAGCAGAAAACATGATGATTACAAGTTTATTTCAAATGTTTGTGTTACTGTTATATAATCTCATGTATAATGGTTTTAAAATGCATGGTTTATAATTAATAATAAGCAAGTCTTTAAGTTGATATTGGCTGTGATTTGCACGTGTTGTGGAATGACATTTCTGACACAACGTTTTTTGTGTGTGACTGTGTTTCGGTATGTCAGATTAATTACAAAATGACTGGTGGTACTATTCCTCATCTGATTCCAGTGGACTGACACCATATGCTATTGAAATAGCGAAGCTGCGCATGTTTGCACACTTCAAGTATGCAAACGTGCGCCTGCAGGTGCTCAAGATCACGACACACTTAGACGATGGCTCGGTGTGTGTACACTGGCGTGTCAGTGGCATCTCGCAGAAACGCGCCTTCATGTTCTGGAAGTTTCTGCCCTGGGTCTACAGGAAGTCCATGACAAATGAGGCAGAGTGAGTACCTTGGTGTTCAGAGTAAGTACTCTGATGCTCAGAGTAGTGTAAATACTTGGGTGTTAAGTGTAAGTACATTGGTACTTGGTGCTTAGAATGCTCGGGATGAGTACATCCCTGTGTTCAGAGTAAGTTCAGAGCATTGAGTAAGTACATAAATTATGTGCGCTAAGCAGAAGAGTGCTCTAAGCAGACATGGGGTCAAATACATTTGTATTTGAAAATATTTATATACTTTTTTAAGTATTTGTATTTGACCTGTAGGAATAAAAAGTATTTGCATTTGTATTTAAATACTTTCTTAACGTATTTGACATTTTTAAACACAGTGACCACAACTTTTGTTTGCTCAGAGCCAGAGGATGGATTAGCACCTGACAGTGACCATAGGTCAATATCCCCTTTGTTCTTTAGTTAGGCTCCAAGCTGGCACCACACTATTCTGGTTTGCCGGCTGTCTTTCTAATTGAGCTGTCACACTTCCTTACAAGATTCTAGCAGTCATTAGCATTGTCTCTTCTGAGGGCAACAAAAGGCATTTTATTAGGGATCTCCTAGCTTAATGTAACAAACAAACAGGTTATGCCCTTTATCTCTGTGGATAGACGTTTCTGAGTCAGTTGTCACTGTGATGTAGTTTGCAATAACAATACCCCATAGTACTGGTTTGCCTGTCATTGTATGACTAAAACACTAATTATGCCTGTAAACTAGATGTCGCAATATAATCTGCTTTTCTTTTACCTATTATAGTAACATATCCTGAAAATGAAAAGTGCGACATCTACCTTCTGGTATGAAAGCCACTGTGATTTTTTGGGAAGGCAATACGCTCACTAACTGTCCGATGTACTTTCTCGTAGGTGGACTGATGGCATTTCTACTTTCTACGTGACTGGGGGTGATGGACTTATCAGCAAGCACAAGCTGGACAGGGTGGGTAATCCAGTCAAGTATTGTAATGACAAGCTGATGAACTATGTTTGTACATGGTGAAACAGAAGATAGTCTATTGCACAAGGCCCCAACAATTTTGGTTGGGGGGTGTGCAGAAAAGTATGGCTATTTCGGCAAATGTTGAAGTGTTCATGCATGCATTTTATGAGTCCGGAGGTATTTTGGAGTGATTTTTGTAACTTTTGATCAGCATAGCGGTAGTGTATATAAAGATATTTCAACTTTTTAAGTGGTGCAGTTTTCTTATAATCCAACAAAACATTAACAACTGGAAAGTCAACAGTGGTATGTGCCCTGCGACCTTATGACATCATCAGATGTCTTTTAAACACGCAATGATTATAAATTCGTCTAACACGAATCTCTCGGTCTGAATATACTTTTACGTTTGCAGGTAATACTTGACCGAGAGGGGGAATTGAAACTTGCCGAGGAGAAGAAGCTAGCTGCGAAGCTAGGATTGGCAGCATCCTAGCTGCATCAGACAATGGCAACATCTCAAGGCCATTATTGGCGACTCTATGCACAAGTTTCTCTGGGATTAAGCAATTCTATGCCACTTTCGTTTTGCAGAAATATATAAGTTTTGCTTTGTGTCTGATCCTGTATTTCCCCCGCGGGTCACAGATAAATCGTCAGTGATATTATTGCGATACCTCACAGTAGCCATGTTTTCCTGGGGACAGGAAGTACAGTGGTGACATTAGTTAACTTGGTTGTGTTTGGTGTTGTGATCATGTGACAACTGCGTAAATGATAGGTTGATTTAATTTGCATATACAGTATTCGCATTCATTTAAATGCACTCACCGTCACGTGTCTGCACTGTTATGTCTGTCTGTCAGTCCACGGCACTGATTCACAGGGAAGGATGGGTGGGACTTGTCCAACAGGTGGCACTTACTGTAAGAGCAGAAATTCAGAAGCACTCGTGTACTTTACAAGATGTGTATCCGGTGAAATCCACTGCATTTGGAGGTTGCTAGTTAGCAAGCAAGACAGAGGACCACAGAGTCAGGTTTTGGATTGTGTGTGTGGTTTATTATACGTGCAATGCTGCTCACTCGTTTTCCTTGCCGAGGTATACGATTATGCCGTGACAGGAGCTGTAGCGTAGTGTCATGTACAGATCTGTATTTTAACAAAGGGTGGCAGAGGCATTACGATAAGTTGGGTTGAATTAGAAATGAAGGGCTCCTGTCTAACATCGCCTCACACCCCATTTATCAAAGAACACATATTACATGTAGTTCATAGGTCGGTCGCAGACTGTTGTAAAATGAGAAATGCACCCAAAAGAAAGCTTGGTGGGTATGTTATAAATGTACAGGGTCTTGGGACGAGTTACAAAGACGTCCAAAGGTGATAGGAAAACGAGGACTTGTTGTAATTGTCAACTGTTCCTGTTTTGCCTGAGTGGAATGGCTTGAATAAAATGTAATTAAGGTACACTATTTTGTTATCACTTCATACTTGGAGTTGACTCTACAGTACGATACAGTTTTACAAAGTCTCATGATTTTGGCATGAGTCACGTGCGGTTAACGTCGAACTCGCACTCACATCCTCACACATTAACCTGCAAATCCTGTGTATATTTGCCAGTTCAAATTTTATGCTACCTTGTTAATTTCATATTCACATATTGCTATATTTATTCATATGCTCTGGCTGGTAGTGCAAAGCTATTAATTTATGGATGGTTATTTTATCGCCGTTTTTATTGTGTAGAACATTTTCATTTGGTGAAAAAGGACAGTGTTGCCGTTTGTTTTGTAACTAGACTACAGGTACACTTCCCCAACCACATTGGCATGTCATGTAACGTGCCTGATGAAACCACTAGGAAACCTGATGCACCTGTCCTGTGAAAATTTGTTTCAAAGACGCACAATCAACATGCTGCCCTCTGGAGGATAACTATGAACTAAATTGGTCCTCTGGTGGATAGTTCTGTCTATTTATAGCATTTTGTTACGATGCCAGGCGTGTTGTATAAACTATTTTATTTGCCGATTCACGTTGCTCTAAATGTCCCGAACACTACCTAAAACTGGATTATGTGTACATGAATCCAACTAAATAGTTTTCATTACAATGAGCTTCCCACTTCTTTGTTAAACAAATATTTGAGACAATGAAAATATACTCTAATGATACTTAAAAAATAGATTTACCATGTTTATGATGGTGCATGTCGATTGTGTGTATAATAGGTAACAAGATACCGTTTAGAGAATTTAAATATCTTCATGCAGTCAAAAATTATGGCCATTTTAACTTTTCAAAAAAATTATTAAAAAAAATTGTGATCACTGCACAGCCTGCTGTGTAGAATATGTTCATACCGGGTCTGGATCACTCAACTGAAATGCAGTTACAAACTGCTTTAACCTTATAGTTTATCAAACACGTTTGTAAAAACAATTTTTTGACCTCAATATAGTATGACATTGAGATGGATATGACCTTGAAATAGCACTTTATATCCAATATATTACCTATATTATTTGGTCAATTTTTCGGATGATTTGTCGGACTTTTAGCAACTTTTTTCTATTCAACTGTCTTCAGGGCCCAGTAAATTGTTCTGCACCCACAGTGGAAGCTAGTGTACTCTTAACATAATTTATTATAAGCAGCGTATTGATTAGCATAGGAAATCTCACTATGCCTATACTTAGTGATAGGCTGCTCAAATAAACATATACATTTTAAATATTAACCTCAATAGAAATATTATACATTTAGATATTTATTCACATCTAAATAGCTTTTTGAAATATTATCATGTTCAAAGATGCAGTTAGATTAGATATTAGATTACTCCAAGATGACCATCATTGCGTCAGCGCAATCCTGAACACATGGGTGGTAAATTCAAAACAACTTAGCTACAATGCACTACATGTGATTTGTATGAAAATTTCAGCCTTCTTATTAAATATTCATCTAACTACTAGCCAAACTTCAGAAAACTTCCTCAAAGTTCTAGGAAGATATAATTATCCGAACAATTTATCTTACAATTTTACAATTCACATGTTGGCATTCTCTGTCATCTTGGGTCTCAGAAAAATGTGATTTCACCGTCATACGATTAATACGAGTCTCTTAAAAGGAGTTTCCCTGGGCCTCCCCTCATGAGTAGAAAAGCCTAGTGGACAGAAATTTCAACCAACTTACCCACGTGCCCCTAGCGGATTTGCAGGTCCCTACTAATGATAAAAAGTAGATATATAATTTGCCTAGAAGTTTCAGAATCTGAATATTGGGGGCCAGAGTTAATCAAGAACCTACAATTGCATCCCATTGGGGCTTATAAAAACTCCCCAATATTAGATAAGACAACCCTCCCTGGTCCCAGTATACATGTATGTGCTATGTCAGGGTTCTTGTTACGGGCCGAGATCTGGGTAATTTACCTGGCTCTGAAGGCTCGTGTACCTGCGCCACTGGCACTGAGCTTGATCTTCAAGGATATTGACACAAAAGAAGTTGTTAATATTATTACTGTACCCAGAAGCATTGTAGACGAAGGAAGATATTTTATTATCACTGGCATCAGGTAATTACACTTGTATATGTCAATGATATAACGTTACTGTTTAACTTTAGTGCATTTATCGATGACATATTCTCCATATTATCTATGGCACCGTGAGCTGTATTTTTTTGATGTCACGTGGCACTAATTTATAGCGATTTGGCCCAGGACTGGGCATGACAAGAGGTCCCTGTTATAGTGGTCGTGGTCCCAGCTATGGCCATACTTAACAAAAACCCTGTGTATAATATATACACATACAGTGTCACTATTGATTATATGTTTAAATTTTCGTACATTCTCTCACACGCATACACACGTGTTCATGCATTCACCCCCATTGCTAATATTTCCACTGGACCAGCACCCATCTACCAGATCGCACAGCATCGGTATCTTCCCACGCTGCACTTAGTTGTATCCCACGTATCCTGGCATCATTGCCCTGGGATAGAACACCCACTGAGGAAGACAAACGTCCCGACCGTCCACTCCAAGCAGTGACCTGGATAATGCAATAAACACTCGATCCGATTACAGTGTAATCTCATTTACTGACAGTGTCACGTCGTTGACTGTCCAGTCACAACGGTTGTCATGTCCATGCTTCCCTCTCCTAATATGCCATCTTCCCGCTCTCCCAGCCTCCTTCGCTGTAGGATTTGTGGAGCGATGCGGGGAAGACATTTGTCCACTTTGCCGTTGAGGATGTGAAAGCTGGGAGTTATCCATCTGCCGCACGGACATCTCTCTCCTGCCAATCAATGGCAGGTAATTAGTTCTAATAGAATGTACATTTTGCCATAAGTTTTCTAGTCGTCTTTTGTGTTGGTTTGAGCTTAACAGCAATCTTAATGGCTCTTTTTAAAGGGCATCTTTTTATTATATTACGTATTATGTTTAATTTTATTGTATGTTTATGGTACATTTGAATTGACCCTCTGTATCTCCAGTAATGATAATATTGATTTCCATGAAATGCAATTTCCAAGTGCTGTATCAGATTCTACTAACATAAAACATTAAATTTATGAGCACAATAATATAAAATACAAATTTTATGTAATACTTATAAAACAGAAAGATTAAAAAATAGATAAATAAAAAAACATCAAGACATTCCTAATTGACTTATATTTTTATGTCAACCAATGGCAATACAAATAAGCATCTGCTATAAGCAGTGTTTTAGTGCACAACATATCCTGGTAGTTTGCATTTGTTATAATTATAATTTGTGTGATTCATAATTAATTTTTTATTCATTGAGTCTCAATGGGTAAAAAATTAATTATGAATCACAAAAAATTACCTCCTTTGCATGCAAATCACCTAATTTTATGAACTACCTGGTTACCACCAAATATTAACTAATACATTTACACATCATCTGTAAAACATCAATCAGTGAATCTTCAGATGGTTCATAATAACAAACTAATGTTAATCTAAAGTTGACGAGGAACAATAGGTCTTAAAACATAGGCAGCATTCCGCAGACCAATGATTCAAAAATGAAAGGTAGCTGCAAAGAAATAAAAAATAAAATTTGTGTCTCACCAGCCCAGTTGAATGATCCTAACTTGGCCTGACATTTGGGGCAGATCAACTGGAAGAAACCACAAAACATTCAACACCTTCACTGCAGCGAGCTTCAAAGTAACTATTTCAAATTTCATACTGCTGTTAATGAATGCAGTGAGTATTCGACAACATTAACTACTGTGTATAAACCTTTAGTACATTTTATGTTATTTTATGGACTTTTTAGCCTTTTTAGATTTAACAAAGTTTTGAACATATATTGAACATTTAAGAACACTAATGCTATTTTAGTGTTCAATAATAATTTTAATCATTTACTTATTTATTTGCCCAATTAATTACTTATTTATTTTATTTTATATATTTGTTTACTAACTTATTTCACTCACCATAGTGGTCGAGATATGGAATAGCATAAGCGAACAGACATGATTTAGTTAATCACATATGCAACGCAAAGGTGCAAATAATAAATAATTACTGCATGGCAAGTAAGAGAATTCCACAAACAGGCATTGTCACTCAACCAGGTTAGTTATTACAATTCCAACTGACACATAAAAATTCCTATTTTAAAAGTTTTGTTTAAAGGTTGAAAAAAATTATTTAATAATCTTCATTAGTTATTTTACAAATTGCAGATATATTTCTCAACACTGTTACGTCAGACAAAAGCATTGAACAGTGTTTTTTATGGCTATCTTTTATCTTCACCAAAAGTTCTCAAGCAGTGAGAAATAACTGCATGGGCAAATAAAACATTCATTCAGTAACATCGCTAAAGCAACCAGAGAAAAGACAAATTATTAAGTAGAAATTCGCTGGAGTTGATCAGATAGGACATTCCTGTTATCTACCCCAGTCCCTACTTGAAGGTATATCTACCCTAGTCCCTACTTGAAGGTTTATCTACCCCAGTCCCTGCTTGAAGGTTTATCTACCCCAGTCCCTGCATGAAGGTTTATCTACCCCAGTCCCTATTTGAAGGTTTATCTACCCCAGTCCCTATTTGAAGGTTTATCTACCCCAGTCCCTACTTGAAGGTTTATCTACCCCCAGTCCCTATTTGAAGGTTTATCTACCCTAGTCCCTGCTTGAAGGTTTATCTACCCCAGTCCCTACTTGAAGGTTTATCTACCCTAGTCCATACTTGAAGGTTTATCTACCCTAGTCCATACTTGAAGGTTTATCTACCCCAGTCCCTACTTGAAGGTTTATCTACCCCAGTCCATACTTGAAGGTTTATCTACCCCCAGTCCCTACTTGAAGGTTTATCTGCCCCCAGTCCCTACTTGAAGGTTTATCTACCCCCAGTCCCTACTTGAAGGTTTATCTACCCTAGTCCCTGCTTGAAGGTTTATCTACCCTAGTCCATACTTGAAGGTTTATCTACCCTAGTCCCTGCTTGAAGGTTTATCTACCCTAGTCCCTACTTGAAGGTTTATCTACCCTAGTCCCTACTTGAAGGTTTATCTACCCTAGTCCCTACTTGAAGGTTTATCTACCCCAGTCCCTACTTGAAGGTTTATCTACCCTAGTCCCTACTTGAAGGTTTATCTACCCCAGTCCCTGCATGAAGGTTTATCTACTCCAGTCCCTACTTGAAGGTTTATCTACCCTAGTCCCTACTTGAAGGTTTATCTACCCCAGTCCCTGCATGAATGTTTATCTACTCCAGTCCCTACTTGAAGGTTTATCTACCCCAGTCCCTACTTGAAGGTTTATCTACCCTAGTCCATACTTGAAGGTTTATCTACCCTAGTCCATACTTGAAGGTTTATCTACCCTAGTCCATACTTGAAGGTTTATCTACCCTAGTCCCTACTTGAAGGTTTATCTACCCCAGTCCCTGCATGAAGGTTTATCTACCCCAGTCCCTACTTGAAGGTTTATCTACCCTAGTCCATACTTGAAGGTTTATCTACCCCAGTACCTACTTGAAGGTTTATCTACACCAGTCCCTACTTGAAGGTTTATCTACCCCAGTCCCTACTTGAAGGTTTATCTACCCTAGTCCATACTTGAATGTTTATCTACCCGAGTCCCTGCTTGAAGGTTTATCTACCCCAGTCCCTACTTGCTTAAAGGTCTATCTACCCTAGTCCCTACTTGAAGGTTTATCTACCCTAGTCCCTACTTGAAGGTTTATCTACCCTAGTCCCTACTTGAAGGTTTATCTACCCCAGTCCCTACTTGAAGGTTTATCTACCCCAGTCCCTACTTGAAGGTTTATCTATCCCAGTCCCTGCTTAAAGGTTTATCTACCCTAGTCCCTGCTTGAAGGTTTATCTACCCCAGTACCTACTTGAAGGTTTATCTACCCTAGTCCCTACTTGAAGGTTTATCTACCCCCAGTCCCTACTTGAAGGTTTATCTACCCTAGTCCATACTTGAAGGTTTATCTACCCCAGTCCCTGCTTGAAGGTTTATCTACCCCAGTACCTACTTGAAGGTTTATCTACCCCAGTCCCTACTTGAAGGTTTATCTACCCCAGTCCCTACTTGAAGGTTTATCTACCCCAGTACCTACTTGAAGGTTTATCTACCCCAGTACCTACTTGAAGGTTTATCTACCCCAGTCCCTGCTTAAAGGTTTATCTATCCCAGTGCCTACTTGAAGGTTTATCTACCCCAGTACCTACTTGAAGGTTTATCTACCCCAGTACCTACTTGAAGGTTTATCTACCCTAGTCCCTACTTGAAGGTTTATCTATCCCAGTCCCTACTTGAAGGTTTATCTACCCCAGTCCCTGCTTAAAGGTTTATCTACCCTAGTCCCTACTTGAAGGTTTATCTACCCCAGTACCTACTTGAAGGTTTATCTACCCTAGTCCCTACTTGAAGGTTTATCTACCCCAGTACCTACTTGAAGGTTTATCTACCCTAGTCCCTACTTGAAGGTTTATCTACCCCAGTACCTACTTGAAGGTTTATCTACCCCAGTCCCTGCTTAAAGGTTTATCTACACTAGTCCCTACTTGAAGGTTTATCTACCCTAGTCCCTACTTGAAGGTTTATCTACCCCAGTCCCTACTTGAAGGTTTATCTACCCCAGTCCCTGCCTGAAGGTTTATCTACCCCAGTCCCTACTTGAAGGTTTATCTATCCCAGTCCCTGCTTAAAGTTTTATCTACCCTAGTCCCTACTTGAAGGTTTATCTACCCCAGTCCCTACTTGAAGGTTTATCTACCCCAGTCCCTACTTGAAGGTTTATCTACCCCAGTCCCTACTTGAAGGTTTATCTACCCCAGTACCTACTTGAAGGTTTATCTATCCCAGTCCCTACTTGAAGGTTTATCTACCCCAGTCCCTACTTGAAGGTTTATCTACCCCAGTCCCTACTTGAAGGTTTATCTATACCAGTCCCTACTTGAAGGTTTATCTACCCCAGTCCCTATTTGAAGGTTTATCTATCCCAGTCCCTACTTGAAGGTTTATCTATACCAGTCCCTACTTGAAGGTTTATCTACCCCAGTCCCTATTTGAAGGTTTATCTACCCCCAGTACCTACTTGAAGGTTTATCTACCCTAGTCCCTACTTGAAGGTTTATCTACCCTAGTCCATACTTGAAGGTTTATCTACCCCAGTCCCTACTTGAAGGTTTATCTACCCCAGTACCTACTTGAAGGTTTATCTACCCTAGTCCCTACTTGAAGGTTTATCTACCCTAGTCCATACTTGAAGGTTTATCTACCCCAGTCCCTACTTGAAGGTTTATCTACCCCAGTCCCTACTTGAAGGTTTATCTACCCCAGTACCTACTTGAAGGTTTATCTACCCCAGTACCTACTTGAAGGTTTATCTACCCCCAGTCCCTGCTTAAAGGTTTATCTACTCTAGTCCCTACTTGAAGGTTTATCTACCCCAGTACCTACTTGAAGGTTTATCTACCCCCAGTCCCTACTTGAAGGTTTATCTACCCCAGTCCCTACTTGAAGGTTTATCTACCCTAGTCCATACTTGAAGGTTTATCTACCCAAGTCCCTACTTGAAGGTTTATCTACCCCCAGTCCCTACTTGAAGGTTTATCTACCCCCAGTCCCTACTTGAAGGTTTATCTACCCCAGTCCCTACTTGAAGGTTTATCTACCCCAGTCCCTACTTGAAGGTTTATCTACCCCCAGTCCCTACTTGAAGGTTTATCTACCCCAGTCCCTACTTGAAGGTTTATCTACCCCAGTCCCTACTTGAAGGTTTATCTACCCCTAGTACCTACTTGAAGGTTTATCTCCCCCAGCCCCTACTTGAAGGTTTATCTACCCCAGTCCCTACTTGAAGGTTTATCTACCCCAGTCCCTACTTGAAGGTTTATCTACCCCAGTCCCTGCTTAAAGGTTTATCTCCCCCAGCCCCTACTTGAAGTTTTATCTACCCTAGTCCATACTTGAAGGTTTATCTACCCCAGTCCCTTCTTGAAGGTTTATCTAGCCTAGTCCCTACTTGAAGGTTTATCTACCCCAGTCCCTACTTGAAGGTTTATCTACCCCAGTCCCTACTTGAAGGTTTATCTACCCTAGTCCCTACTTGAAGGTTTATCTCCCCCAGCCCTTGCTTAAAGGTTTATCTACCACAGTCCCTACTTGAAGGTTTATCTACCCTAGTCCCTACTTGAAGGTTTATCTACCCCAGCCCTTGCTTAAAGGTTTATCTACCCCAGTCCCTGCTTAAAGGTTTATCTCCCCCAACCCCTACTTGAAGGTTTATCTACCCTAGTCCCTACTTGAAGGTTTATCTACCCCAGTACCTACTTGAAGGTTTATCTACCCCCAGTCCCTGCTTAAAGGTTTATCTACCCTAGTCCCTACTTGAAGGTTTATCTACCCCAGTACCTACTTGAAGGTTTATCTACCCCAGTCCCTATTTGAAGGTTTATCTACCCCCAGTCCCTACTTGAAGGTTTATCTACCCTAGTCCATACTTGAAGGTTTATCTACCCTAGTCCATACTTGAAGGTTTATCTACCCCAGTCCCTACTTGAAGGTTTATCTACCCCAGTCCCTGCTTGAAGGTTTATCTACCCCAGTCCCTACTTGAAGGTTTATCTACCCCCAGTCCATACTTGAAGGTTTATCTACCCCAGTCCCTACTTGGTTTATCTACCCCAGTCCCTACTTGAAGGTTTATCTACCCCAGTCCCTATTTGAAGGTTTATCTACCCCAGTCCCTGCTTGAAGGTTTATCTACCCCAGTCCCTACTTGAAGGTTTATCTACCCCAGTACCTACTTGAAGGTTTATCTACCCTAGTCCCTACTTGAAGGTTTATCTACCCTAGTCCATACTTGAAGGTTTATCTACCCCAGTCCCTACTTGAAGGTTTATCTACCCCAGTCCCTACTTGAAGGTTTATCTACCCCAGTACCTACTTGAAGGTTTATCTACCCCAGTACCTACTTGAAGGTTTATCTACCCCCAGTCCCTGCTTAAAGGTTTATCTACTCTAGTCCCTACTTGAAGGTTTATCTACCCCAGTACCTACTTGAAGGTTTATCTCCCCCAGCCCCTACTTGAAGGTTTATCTACCCTAGTCCATACTTGAAGGTTTATCTACCCCAGTCCCTACTTGAAGGTTTATCTACCCTAGTCCCTACTTGAAGGTTTATCTACCCCAGTCCCTACTTGAAGGTTTATCTACCCCAGTCCCTACTTGAAGGTTTATCTACCCTAGTCCCTACTTGAAGGTTTATCTCCCCCAGCCCTTGCTTAAAGGTTTATCTACCACACTAGTCCCTACTTGAAGGTTTATCTACCCTAGTCCCTACTTGAAGGTTTATCTACCCTAGTCCCTACTTGAAGGTTTATCTACCCCAGCTGCTTAAAGGTTTATCTCCCCCAACCCCTACTTGAAGGTTTATCTACCCTAGTCCCTACTTGAAGGTTTATCTACCCCAGTACCTACTTGAAGGTTTATCTACCCCCAGTCCCTGCTTAAAGGTTTATCTACCCTAGTCCCTACTTGAAGGTTTATCTACCCCAGTACCTACTTGAAGGTTTATCTACCCCAGTCCCTATTTGAAGGTTTATCTACCCCCAGTCCCTACTTGAAGGTTTATCTACCCTAGTCCATACTTGAAGGTTTATCTACCCTAGTCCATACTTGAAGGTTTATCTACCCCAGTCCCTACTTGAAGGTTTATCTACCCCCAGTCCCTACTTGAAGATTTATCTACCCCAGTCCCTACTTGAAGGTTTATCTACCCCCAGTCCATACTTGAAGGTTTATCTACCCCAGTCCCTACTTGAAGGTTTATCTACCCCAGTCCCTACTTGAAGATTTATCTACCCCAGTACCTACTTGAAGGTTTATCTACCCCAGTACCTACTTGAAGGTTTATCTACCCCAGTCCCTACTTGAAGGTTTATCTACCCCCAGTCCCTGCTTAAAGGTTTATCTCCCCCAGCCCCTACTTGAAGGTTTATCTACTCTAGTCCCTACTTGAAGGTTTATCTACCCCAGTACCTACTTGAAGGTTTATCTACCCCAGTCCCTATTTGAAGGTTTATCTACCCCCAGTCCCTACTTGAAGGTTTATCTACCCTAGTCCATACTTGAAGGTTTATCTACCCAAGTCCCTACTTGAAGGTTTATCTACCCCAGTCCCTACTTGAAGGTTTATCTACCCCCAGTCCTTACTTGAAGGTTTATCTACCCCAGTCCCTACTTGAAGGTTTATCTACCCCCAGTCCCTACTTGAAGGTTTATCTACCCCAGTCCCTACTTGAAGGTTTATCTACCCCAGTCCCTACTTGAAGGTTTATCTACCCCCAGTCCCTGCTTAAAGGTTTATCTCCCCCAGCCCCTACTTGAAGGTTTATCTATCCCAGTCCCTACTTGAAGGTTTATCTACCCCAGTCCCTACTTGAAGGTTTATCTACCCCCAGTCCCTGCTTAAAGGTTTATCTCCCCCAGCCCCTACTTGAAGGTTTATCTACCCTAGTCCATACTTGAAGGTTTATCTACCCCAGTCCCTACTTGAAGGTTTATCTACCCTAGTCCCTACTTGAAGGTTTATCTACCCCAGTCCCTACTTGAAGGTTTATCTACCCCAGTCCCTACTTGAAGGTTTATCTACCCTAGTCCCTACTTGAAGGTTTATCTCCCCCAGCCCTTGCTTAAAGGTTTATCTACCCCAGTCCCTACTTGAAGGTTTATCTACCCTAGTCCCTACTTGAAGGTTTATCTACCCCAGCCCTTGCTTAAAGGTTTATCTACCCCAGTCCCTATTTGAAGGTTTATCTACCCCCAGTCCCTACTTGAAGGTTTATCTACCCTAGTCCATACTTGAAGGTTTATATACCCTAGTCCATACTTGAAGGTTTATCTACCCCAGTCCCTACTTGAAGGTTTATCTACCCCCAGTCCCTACTTGAAGGTTTATCTACCCCAGTCCCTACTTGAAGGTTTATCTACCCCCAGTCCCTACTTGAAGGTTTATCTACCCCAGTCCCACCTTGAAGGTTTATCTACCCCAGTCCCTACTTGAAGGTTTATCTACCCCCAGCCCCTACTTGAAGGTTTATCTACCCTAGTCCCTACTTGAAGGTTTATCTACCCTAGTCCCTACTTGAAGGTTTATCTACCCCAGTCCCTACTTGAAGGTTTATCTACCCCAGTCCCTACTTGAAGGTTTATCTACCCCAGTCCCTACTTGAAGGTTTATCTACCCCAGTCCCTACTTGAAGGTTTATCTACCCCCAGTACCTACTTGAAGGTTTATCTACCCCCAGTCCCTACTTGAAGGTTTATCTACCCCTAGTACCTACTTGAAGGTTTATCTACCCCAGCCCCTACTTGAAGGTTTATCTACCCCCAGTACCTACTTGAAGGTTTATCTACCCCCAGTCCCTACTTGAAGGTTTATCTACCCCAGTCCCTACTTGAAGGTTTATCTACCCCTAGTACCTACTTGAAGGTTTATCTACCCCAGCCCCTACTTGAAGGTTTATCTCCCCCAGCCCCTACTTGAAGGATTTCCCTGGCTTGTAGTATATTAACACATTCCCAAACATATTTCTCCCTCATTTACTTGGCCAGTTTACAACACTTCTATTTGATGTTTATCCTAGCAGCCCTTTCCATTCCATTTACAGTAATATCTGCAGGAAGTGTCGGAGATCCACTCGACTGTATCATGGTTTTTTGTGAATCTCAGTTACAACAGAGCAACCTGTCCATTACTCCAGGCTGTCTTATTACCAGTAGTTATTACAGGCTTCCACTGCCTCCGTGAACATAAAATGGACATTTCTCTCCACCAACGATGTCACACATCAACAACCTACCTTCCCCTCAAGAGTGAGGATGGACTGTTCCATCCACTTCACTGGCTCCGTAAACAGAGTCCCAGTGCAGGGAGTTGAACCTTCCTCCATCCCCTCAGTTTCTTCCTCGTAGCTCACCCTAACGGTGCTTCCCTGCCAGGTAAATGCTTCCCGCCCCCTACCCTGAGGGTGGCGCATTATTACCCCTTCCCGAAACAGTGGACGTCTGAAAAAGGGAGAATTAAAAAATCAGTACTGGCATTAAACAAAAAACAATTCTCCATCTAGTTTTTATTTTTAAATGAGTATTTTGATAAATTATCAAAATGTAATCAACAGCACAAACTATGCATTGTTATAACAACCTTGTAAACACAAAGGGTGTCAAATAAAGGGATTACAACCACGAAAACAGTCAGTATTCTGCATGTTTTGTAGCAATTCAACAGGTTCACAATGGTTAATTATCATCACACAAATTACGTAATAAATAATCAGTACATGTTATTATTACTTTTTATGTTCATATGTATTGAATCATGGCCACACATTAAAATGACAAACACTAAAAATTTATGTTTGAGAGAGAAGAGAGAGTGACAGAGAGCGAGAGTTGGAGAGGTAGATGCAGTCAGTCTTGTTTTCTGCCCAGAATCCGTGATAACTGTCTCTACACAGTCTGTGTCAACGCAGATGTGCATAATTATCTTCATGCATGTGAATGTGTAACAAGTGTTTATGTTTGCATGACTAAATATCCATTAATATTATACCATGCAAAACAAAGTCACGTGTGTCATGTGTCCATCAACATTTTTACTGTTTATATTTCCTTATCAGACATTTCAAAATGTATAGGAACTTAATCCACACAGTCAAACAAACGAACCACTCACCTGCATTTCCTACATTTGTACACAGCGCCAGCCTCACTTTCACTTGACCCCGATACTGCGGGGTCAGCAGACAACACGTCCGTCTCAATGGCGGTTCCAAGACTGCTTGCTAAAAAAGAACAGTAATCTGGTATTGGAAAGACTGTCGACAGTACATGGTCGGACAGGTCGAATATTAATTGGACGTTGTAAAACGTAAGTTAACTAATGTCACTGTTAAGATGTGGAAAGAAGACATTACTGTTTTTGATATGTTGTGGCAATCTGAGTCAATGTCTTTTTAACAGACTGGTAATCACAACCAATAACTTTATTACGCATAGTCAAGGTCTTTGTAGTAGAGTGGCAGTCAGAACCAATGTCTATGTTACAGATCAGCAATCCAAACAAAAATATTCATTACAGAATAGCAATCAGAGCGAAGGTATTTATTACAGAGTGGCAATCAGAGTGAAGGTATTTGTTACAGAGTGGCAATCAGAGCCAAGGTGTTTGTTACACAGTGGCAATCAGAGTGAAGGTATGTGTTACAGAGTGGCAATCAGAGCCAAGGTGTTTGTTACAGTGTGGCAATCAGAGCCAAGGTGTTTGTTACAGCGTGGCAATCAGAGCCAAGGTATTTGTTACAGTGTGGCAATCAGAGCCAAGGTATTTGTTACAGATTGGCAATCAGAGCCAAGGTATTTGTTACAGCGTGGCAATCAGAGCCAAGGTGTTTGTTACAGTGTGGCAATCAGAGCCAAGGTATTTGTTACAGATTGGCAATCAGAGCCAAGGTATTTGTTACAGTGTGGCAATCAGAGCCAAGGTATTTGTTACAGATTGGCAATCAGAGCCAAGGTATTTGTTACGGTGTGGCAATCAGAGCCAAGGTGTTTGTTACAGTGTGGCAATCAGAGCCAAGGTATTTGCTACAGCGTGGCAATCAGAACCAAGGTATTTGTTACATGTCAATCAGAGCCAAGGTATTTGTTACATGTCAATCAGAGCCAAGGTATTTGCTACAGCATGTCAATCAGAGCCAAGGTATTTTGTTACAGATTGGCAATCAGAGCCAAGGTATTTGTTACAGCATGGCAATCAGAGCCAAGGTATTTGTTACAGCGTGGCAATCAGAGCCAAGGTATTTGTTACAATGTGGCAATCAGAGCCAAGGTATTTGTTACAGCGTGGCAATCAGAACCAAGGTATTTGTTACAGTGTGGCAATCAGAACCAAGGTATTTGTTACAGTGTGGCAATCAGAGCCAAGGTATTTGTTACAGCGTGGCAATCAGAGCCAAGGTATTTGTTACAGTGTGGCAATCAGAGCCAAGGTATTTGTTACATGTCAATCAGAGCCAAGGTATTTGCTACAGACTGGCAATCAGAGCCAAGGTATTTGTTACAGTGTGGCAATCAGAGCCAAGGTATTTGTTACATGTCAATCAGAGCCAAGGTATTTTGTTACAGATTGGCAATCAGAGCCAAGGTATTTGTTACAGCGTGGCAATCAGAGCCAACGTATTTGTTACAGTGTGGCAATCAGAGCCAAGGTATTTGTTACAGCGTGGCAATCAGAGCCAACGTATTTGTTACAGTGTGGCAATCAGAGCCAAGGTATTTGTTACAGCGTGGCAATCAGAGCCAACGTATTTGTTACAGTGTGGCAATCAGAGCCAAGGTATTTGTTACAGCGTGGCAATCAGAGCCAACGTATTTGTTACAGTGTGGCAATCAGAGCCAAGGTATTTGTTAGTGTGGCAATCAGAGCAAAGGTATTTGTTAGTGTGGCAATCAGAGCAAAGCTATTTGTTAGCGTGGCAATCAGAGCAAAGGTATTTGTTAGTGTGGCAATCAGAGCAAAGGTATTTGTTACAGCATTGCAATCAGAGCCAAGGTATTTGTTACAGTGTGGCAATCAGAGCAAAGGTATTTGTTACAGCGTGGCAATCAGAGCCAAGGTATTTGTTAGTGTGGCAATCAGAGCAAAGGTATTTGTTAGTGTGGCAATCAGAGCAAAGGTATTTGTTAGTGTGGCAATCAGAGCAAAGGTATTTGTTAGTGTGGCAATCAGAGCAAAGGTATTTGTTAGTGTGGCAATCAGAGCCAAGGTATTTGTTAGTGTGGCAATCAGAGCCAAGGTATTTGTTAGTGTGGCAATCAGAGCCAAGGTATTTGTTAGTGTGGCATTCAGAGCCAAGGTATTTGTTAGCATGGCAATCAGAGCCAAGGTATTTGTTAGTGTGGCAATCAGAGCCAAGGTATTTGTTACAGCCTGGCAATCAGAGCCAAGGTATTTGTTACAGCGTGGCAATCAGAGCCAAGGTATTTGTTAGTGTGGCAATCAGAGCAAAGGTATTTGTTACAGCATGGCAATCAGAGCCAAGGTATTTGTTACAGCATGTCAATCAGAGCCAAGGTATTTGTCACAGAGTGGCAATCAGAGCCAAGGTATTTGTTACAGCATGTCGATCAGAGCCAAGGTATTTGTTACAGTGTGGCAATCAAAGCCAAGGTATTTGTTACAGTGTGGCAATCAAAGCCAAGGTATTTGTTACAGTGTGGCAATCAGAGCCAAGGTATTTGTTACAGTGTGGCAATCAAAGCCAAGGTATTTGATACAGTGTGGCAATCAGAGCCAAGGTCTTTGTTTCAGAGTGGCAATCAGAGCTAGGGTATTTTATTCTACTACATAATGATATCTGAACACAAAGTCTCTGTTGAGAGTGGCAATCAGAACAAAGGTATTTGTTGTAGTGGCAATGAGTGGCAGACGATGATGTAGGCCCTCACCCCCCTGCATCATGGCTGCCAGTCGGCGGAGTCGATGTCTGCGATAGAACTCGTTGTCTGGATCCACCTTGTTTCCCATGAGTTCAAACAGTCGCAGTTGCTCCATGAACCCACTGTTTGGTCTACAACAAAGCAAACTGTAAATAAAGACACAGCTACTAGACAGGAACTGGGGCATCCCCCCCTCGTGGAACAAAATGTGCACTGATCTCGCTCAATCTTGGACGTCTCGCTATTTAATACGGTATCTGTTTTCAGTTTTTACACCATCTGTGTGAGGGCGCTGTGTGCTTAAGAGCCACAGCTCGGATGGATCAGCTCTGATAAAGACATAAGCTGAAGATACCTTTCCGAACCCATTGTGTTCTCTCAGGGACGATTCAGTGTCTTCCTAACACCGTCATCTGCATTGGACTGCCAATTACTCGGGTGTCATGTGACTCACAGACGGTGTTGTTAATCGTCCCTTGACAGCAATACCATGAAGATCATGGGAAGGGTGTATCCGGAATCTCGAACTAATCACTGGTCACCCCTCTCTGATTTCAATCGCTTTGCTGATTGTTCTTTGCCAGAAGTTGTTTTCTCTAGTGAACACTGTTGCTTCTTTGGCCATGATGTTGTGGCCTTCATTCAGTCTGTGTTCTCCAACTGTTCTAACGAAGAAGTCGAGAAGACACTGACAGCACCATAGGCGAACACCGTGGATTCAGAAAGGTATTTTGAACTTTATTTACAATTATGAATTTAACTGATTCTGCTGATAACTAAACAACTGTTTCGCACAAACCGCATTCGAGGTGTCACAGAAACATTACCTTTCTTTAGAAAACTGGGCAATGACAATTCTTCATGCACAGAGAGATATTTATAAAGCTTTTTGAAAATTTTATTATTTTACTAAAACAAACAAGTTTAGGTTAATAACACATCAAATTGTTTGCATGTACCCCCGGTATGTTGGAACTTTTTGTGAATATGTTAATTTAATCACGATTAATGCACTGCAATTCACGAATGATTCTATGTGTTACATTATGTTTATGATTACATCTGTTTACAGCACTTTACATCAGGATTACAACTTATACAAATTACAACTACAACCGAATCATGCACTCATTGTGACAATGGCCATCTCTAAAAGTTAGAGGGTACATCAATAGAGATGTGACACCATGCAATATTGAGATCAATCAAACAGAATCTCCTGTTGGATCTTGTATTGTGATGGCGACTCAACACTGCCATGTTTATGATAATTGGCTTCTTTGCGAGCATGTTTTTACAATATTACTCTCAGTCATTTGTCAAGTTTCCTATTCCATCGCATGAATCAGAAACGATCGAAGCAGTGACTTAAAACAGCGAGGCTCTTATGTGCATGCATATTCAGTCACATGAACATTCACAATCATGTAACCAAACATGAATGCACAGACAGATGCATGCATGCATTTTGTGCATGTTTGCAAGTGGCCATTGGGACATGTGTAATTATATGCTTTGTTGTCCCCCCCCCCCCCGAGTTAATTTAGTAATTTTATAAATCTGTTGAGAGTGAGTCCAACAGCTCAAAATGTGTCCCTGGCCATTTATTATATATTTATATTACGATCATCTCCATTACTCCCAGTCGACATGCACTATGAGGTGACACTTGCGATACACATCAAAGATAAATTAAAAACACTCAAAATAATTACTGCATTTTACAGTTTTTTTACTTTTATGAGACATATTGCAAATTAACAGAGGAATCCATAAACATTACTCCACACAACAGGTATCATGTACTGTACACATATACACACTGAATGATTGATACATGTTAAAGATTAACAGTACAATGTCAGTAACTGTTGTGTATGTAACTATGTGTATCAGTTTGTATATGCATCCACCGTATGTGTCCGATATTAAAATGGGACAATTACTCAATAAACCAATGATTTGTTTTTGTTTCACTAGTTGAGTAAAACAAAACAATATTGCTATGCAACTGTGTAAGAAATGTCATTAGCATTTCCATTCCCTTCCTAAAATGTGGCATATTTTGAAAGTAAAACAATTTCTGACAAAGCTAAGCAATTACGTATTTAGACTAGGTATATCAATCAAACATTGTCACAGATTAGCTGAAAGAACCAAACAAGACAATAGTAAATGACAAGACACCTTTTATATCAACTAACAAACACGCAGCTCCCTTCTTTCTACGTACCATACAAACATGTCTGGATGTCTCTGAGAGAACCCCTCAAGTCCTGGTGTCCCCATCAAGATTTAGTGATAACAAATCAATATCTTTCGCGGAAATGCCTGTCGAACTGCCAGGAATAGGCCTCAACATCAATCAAAGAAGTGAACTAATGTTTATACAGAGCAACCTTCTTAAGAATTAATTCGTCAGCGACGCTAAAACACTGATCAATAATCTTATCGTAACCAGCATAAAGACGCCACAGTTCAAACCACGAGGCCGTCATGTTTTATTGCGACATGAATAAATTTACCATAACACAGAGAGAAAATAGGCACTGGCGAACTCAGCCCTGACTGGGGTATTTAATATTTGTTCACCAAATGCGTGAATTTTATAAACCTTTACAGGAATGCAATGTGTTATATGTATATGATTTTTGCAGTGGGAAAATGCGGGCTAAGATACCTTGCACCAAAGTGAGAAAGCTGCATTCTTGTCATCAGGTGGCGATCTTTTTATAAGTGAAAGTATACGTGTAAACAAAAAAATTTCTAGGTATGTGATGCAAATGGTGTGTACCATGCATACCAGTTTTGTACCAATAACAAATATGAGGGTTTTTCAGTTGGACCAGCAAGCTGTTACAGCTGTATTCCTCCAAACTAAACGCACGTTTATCTTCCTAAAATGTTATCATATATAAGGTCATATCTCATTCATCTACAAACTTTGGTTCCCAGGTATTTTGGCTGGATAAACAAAACATGCGGATTATCAAGACACCTTATTATAATAGTAGTAGTAGTATGTTTATTTCAGGCAAATAGTCCATGTGTATATATAAAATATAATACAATTAAAAACAGTACAATACTTTTAAAAAAACCAAAGCAATCATGGGGTACAAGTAAAACAATAAATAAGTGGGTAATGAAAATAAATAAATAGGTCATGAGATAAAATTGAATAAGTGATTCAAATAATTATTTAAAATAGTGAAAAAAATACATCGAGCTTCTAAAATGTATATCAGTATGAAATTAATTGACAAATAAAGGGTTTTCAGACTGATGAAGACGACATAAAAGGCTAAATATAGATGAACGAATGCATTCATTAAAAGATTTAATGTAACTGCTGGCAAAGAAAAAATTTGCACATTATACATGGTATCAATATGGTTCCCACACAGAATGTGTGGATCGCGAAACAACCAGATTATTAAAGACTGGATAATCAAGATGTGTCGGTAACATGCTAATTCTGGTTGTTGGAAACTGATTTATGTTTCATAACTGAAATATCTGTAGGGACGATTGTTGCTAGTACACTTCACCCAGCGCAGTTACTGCGCCAGAAGTTGCAGTGAAACTCCTAGTGCTGAATATCTTTTCAGAGAGAAAACTGGCTAGAAATTATCCACTGGACAACTCATTAACACTAATGCTGAATCTCTATTGTCTTCACACAGAAAAGCCAGCCATTAAGGAACAGTATTTATATTTTTGACGATGCCCTTTTCAGTTGCGCTATTATGACTGCATCAATAGATTTGTGTGGGTGATTGAAAGTGACAAGACGTAGAACCAAGAAGACATCTGCAGCCACCTTTGAACACTCACAAGATCTGAGGACGCTGCCTGGACACAAGACTGAAGGCTTCGGTGAGACTCAAACTCATAGTCTTCATGATGTAGGCAACAACTACAGCAGCACTGCGGGACTGGCCTGCCTGACTGCAACGACAACAACATGATGTAGCGACTGGATTTAACAACAGTCAACAACACAAATTAAAAGGAGAGTCAATATCCTGAAATAATAAAGTTATCTAATGAAGTGATTCAAAAACAAGAGTTAATGAGGGCGACTGAGAGGGAAAGAGCTAGGCAAATGGGGAGGAAGAGATGAGAATGAGTGACAAATAGTGGGAGAGAGGACTAGGGAGGGGAGACATGGAGTGTGATGACAGAAAGAATGAGTGAGAGAGAGTGGAGACAGAGAGAGAGAGAGAGAGAGAGAGAGAGAGAGAGAGAGAGAGAGAGAGAGAGAGAGAGAGAGAGAGAGAGAGAGAGAGAGAAGAGAAGAGAGAGACAGAGACAGAGACAGAGACAGAGACAGAGACAGAGACAGAGACAGAGACAGAGACAGAGACAGAGACAGAGACAGAGACAGAGACAGAGACAGAGACAGAGACAGAGAGAGAGAGAGAGAGAGAGAGAGAATGAGACAGAAAGATAGAGAGGGTGACAGAGAGACAGAGAGAGAAATATAGAGACAGAGAGATAAATAAATATGGAGAGACAGACAGACAGACAGACAGACAGACAGACAGACAGACAGACAGACAGACAGACAGACAGACAGACAGACAGACAGACAGACAGACAGACAGACAGAGCGAGAGCGAGAGCGAGAGCGAGAGCGAGAGCGAGAGCGAGAGCGAGAGCGAGAGCGAGAGCGAGAGCGAGAGCGAGAGCGAGAGCGAGAGCGAGAGCGAGAGCGAGAGCGAGAGCGAGAGCGAGAGCGAGAGCGAGACAGACAGACAGACAGATGGAGGGTGTGAGGAAGAGAGAGTTGATCTGGCCATCACCCACCAGTGCACCAACACTCCTCCTTCCTTCCGTCCATCTTCGATGAACCCGATGCATTCACTGAAGTGTGACAGGAGGTCAGCGTCCGCGGTGTCCAGAGCTGACACAAACTGACACTCAAAGCCTGCTCTCCGTTCCCGCGATATGGGCCTCCTACATGAGAACAACAACACAGGATCACTGAACTATACCCAGAGGGAGGGGAAACTGAAGTATAGGGTACTATAGCACAACAGGTTTATTATTATCTTACAATGATGCTAAACTAATACAATATAATAAAATATGTATATGTACTAAGTATTATTTAATTATTATTTTACAATCAGGCTACACTATAAACATATCACACAATATTGAAAGATTATGAACTAATTATCATTATTTTACAAGGAAGCTACACTACTAAAATATGCAATATTGAATGGTTACATACATTTTGAAGTTTTTAACTAAAAGACCATCAAATCTAGAAGACATGAAGTAAATTCAGCGTCGGAACACTGAGGTATCATTCAACATTGTTGACTTTCACCAAACAAACTCTACAGTTTAACTTTCTGGTCATCTTAATCAATGATTCGTTACTGTTTCTGTGTGGTCACCCTGGTACCAATTTAGCCATGTCAGCTACTCCAGCACAGTAACAATGTTTTCAAAGGACATAACAAAATCTACCACTGAGCTTTGCTGCGTTGCTATATTTGATATTTTGTACAAAATCAACATGATAATTTTCCACCCAGATGGACCAAATCACCCCTACAAGCTGATGGACAACTGACATAATCCACTACACTCAGAAAAAAACCAATTTGGCTCTTGACAATCCACTGGCCTCCGCTGCTCCTGCTGCTGTCGTCATCTGGTACTTGTCTGGCTTGGACTGTGACGATCTTATTGAATAATAACTTTGGTGTTCGGCGAAAAGTGGGTCAATTATTTACCAGTCAACTGTGAGGATGTGTGTGACTCCCTTCCTCCGTAGCTGTTCTGTGTCCGACGCATCCTCCATGCCCCCCAAATACAGCCCTTCCAAGATGTAAGTCATCCCTTGTAATCACACTACAAACACATACAAAGACAGTACAATACAATATGAAGACTGTATATATATATATATATATATATATATATATATATATATATATATATATATATATATATATATATATATATATATATATAACAAATTATAGAAAGTCATTAAAACAATAAGAGACGCGGTAGAGCGCCGGACTGTCAATCGAGGGGACGGTGGTTCAATCCCACCTACCGCCGTTTCGAAACTTAGGTAATTTTGGTCACCCAACATTTGTCTGTGTTTTTCGGAAGAGACACTAAACGCTGGTGGTCCCTTCTATCTGGTGTCTATGCCAGGGGAAGTAAAAGATCCCACACAGGGGGTAAATGTGTAACCTGTAGTGGACTCACTAATTCTAGAGAAGAACCCCTGTTACTACACGTTTGCGTTTATATACATTATATATTATATATATATATATATATATATATATATATATATATATATATATATATATATATATATATATATATATAATCTATATATAATCTATATAATATATATATATATATATATATATATATATATAATATATATATATATGTATATATATATATATATATATATCTATATATATATATATATATATCAGGTCTCAGGTGATTACCTCCAAACAGCCCAAACTTGGGCTAACGCAGGAGTTGTTCTTCTCTAGAATTAGTCTCACACTGGGTAATGAGTGGACTAAACCAATCAATAGTTATGATAACAAGAATAGAAAAACTTCAACAGTTCCATTATCCTCAGCTCAAAGACGCGACATACAAACATCATAATTGTGAAGAGGCAGGAATCATTCTTGGAGCATGGAACCACCATCAATTTAAGACGAGAATATGATGTCAAACAGATGACTTGATTTTTTTGGAAAACAATTACCGTTGTTTCAGATGATTTTCCTAGTAACAGGAAGTCAGATGAGTCCAAACTTTGGAACAGAGGAAGTGTGTTTGCCAGAACTGAGCTTAGTTTTAGAAAACAAATTTGGTTGGGGAAAGGATGATCTAAAGTGCCCTGTGGACGCCAGAAAAAATGCAGGTGATTAACTTAATACAACGATTTATTATACTACTAAACACAAAATTATGTCAACCTTTCCAGAATTTCAGTGGCACAATAAAGCCAAAGGAACATATTCTCAACAATCATCAACAGGGGTGAAAGGTCATCAACAGAGGTGAAAGGTGAACAAGTGATATTAAAAAGACAGGCATTTACATGGTGGCAACATGACACTGTATAATTCCTGCTGATTTAACGCTGAGAAAGTTTATGAGTTGATGTTTGTAAAGGCAGCTACGCAATTATTTAGAAATAATAATATAGTAATAATAAAACTTTATTTGCCATATTCAACATGCAGATACATTTCATGTTAAATAGGAATGTGTTTTGGCACATATATAATAAAATGAAATATGACAAATAAATATATATATATATATATATATATATATACAATGGTCTTTAAAATTCTAAATAAAAAATATTATTTTTTATCTAATAAGTAATATATCTCAGAAGTCCTTTAAAAAGATACATTATCTCTTTAAAAATAATTGTAAGTTAAGTTAGTAAATAAATATATCTAAATATATATCTATCTAATTTCATTAATTCGTAAATAAAAACAACAACAATATTGATACAAACATTGGCACAGGAATATGACAATGAAAGTAGGCGCTTGAATTATAAAATTTGTAAAAATATAAGCATTTGTATATAATGTACATGTGCATGTTCGTGTCTAACACTAACTGGACTATATGAGTACAGCACTGTTTATCACATATTCCAAGAAAAACCCAGAGGAATAAACTCCATTACAAGTGACTATTAGGACAGACATAAAACAGACATACACTGTGTTGGCACAGAAAGTACATCAGCACTTTCCTTGTAATGTCTGCCCACACATCAGACAAGATTTAACAAAATTGCCACCTAGACAATCAACTCTAGATGGCAGGTGGACAAGGAAGCCCTTTGGCTTATCTAGAGTCCAACCAATCTATCTAAATGTACCCCGCCCTTCTTAGGTATATGTCGATTTGTTTTAATCTACTAGCACGTACACAATCAGCTGATGATCTGTTGCATTAATTTACTGTTCTTTGTGAAAGACACAACACACACACACACACACACACACACACACACACACACACACACACACACACACACACACACACACACACACACACACACACACACACACACACACACACACACACACACAAAAACACACTCACACACACACACACACACACACACACACACACACACACACACACACACACACACACACACACACACACACACACACACACACACACACACACACACACACACACACACACACACAAACACACACCACACACACACACACACACACACACACACACACACACACACACACACACACACAAACACACACACACACACACACACACAACACACACACACACACACACACACACACACACACATACACAACACACTCACACACACAAACACACACACTCACACACACACACACACACACACACACACACACACACACACTCACACACACACACACACACACACACACAAACACACACACACACACACACACAAACACACACACACACACACACAAAACACACACCCCACACACAACACACACACACTCACACACACACACACACACACACACCACCACACACACAACACACACACACACACACACACAAACACACACACACACACACACAAACAAAACACAAACACACACACACACACACACAAAACACACACAAACACACACACTCAAACACACTCAAACACACACACACACACACACACAACACACACACACACACAACAACACAACTCAAACACACTCAAACACACCACACCACACACACACAAAACACACACACACACACACACACACACCACCACCATACACACACACACACACACACACACACACACACACACACACACACACACACGCATACACACACACATCCATAGAATTACACCAGATTTGATGGTGTCAAAATAAAGTTTGATTATTATTGTTATTACACACTGGAGTCACATACGCATGAACCAACGCACTCACTCACACACCACATCATATCACACACACATACTCACACACATATTCCCACACATCACATGCACACCACACACACACCAATCACACACCACACTCACACACACAATACTAACACACATCACACACGCACACACATCATACCCGCACACGCCACACACACACACGCACACTAACCACACACACACGCACGCACACTAACCACACACACACGCACACACACACATGGCCCAGCCTCAGCCCTAGACCTGCCAGAGAGAGTGGAGAGTGGAGAAAGGAGAACGTCGATTGGCAGCGAAGAGGTTACAATGACAAATATCTACCTCCTCCTCATCAATTCTCCTGCGACACGACTGAAGCAATCGTTTTATCACCTTATTGGACGTGCGGGACTCACATCAATGAAGGCGTCCAATCGGACGGCACCAGCAACCGGGAGACGACAGCTTCCCCACTGAGTGTGCACCAGACGCCTGGACGAACAGACACATGTCAAAGGTATTTAAGTGAAAGTTTGATGAAACTCAACGGAATCTAATTACGATCAGATAGTGACATTTCGCAGCCTCCGTTCTGCACCGACACATCGACTGTTCCGTCAACTCTGTATCACTTCCAGGAAGTGACATCATTAGTCGACGTGCTGACATTGGGATGTGAAACAACCACAAGACAACGCAGTGTGATGTGTAATGCTGCACGGCGACAAACTTCCGACAGCAGAGTGCCCAGTCAATTTTATGCCGATATGAAGATGGAGTGATTATTTCAGAATCAAGATTGTTTACGGGGAAACTACAACATCAGTGTTTGTTCAACAATGGTCTCGGCTAAGAAGGACACGCATCCCCTTCTGCCTATTAAGGTAAGTACACAAATTTTGCAGTTTAAATTTATTTACTGTGTTAACAGTGGATGGCCTTCATTCAGTGTGGTAAGTTTTTCATGCTCTCGTATTGGTTATAAAGACTTTTGTGCACTGAATGGATACATAAAACAGCTCAAGGGCGTTTTCTTTGACACTGACATCTGCTTTCTATGAAACAGTGGTAAAAGGAACTAGACTAATTCCTTATTATTAAGTTATCGCCAAGGTTACGGATCTGCCTGTACACTGGATTGACTGGAAGCATTTTTTAACGAATTCCATTTACGACAGTCCTGAGACAAATCTAGGACATTTTACGAAGTCACTTGAACCAATTTATACAGCATTTGTGACTGAATAATCAATAGTGCTTCTCACGTTTAAATGCCCATGAAAATCGGCTGAAGGTGAAGTGCAAAAGTACCAAGTACATCTAAACAATACTCACATAATTTTTAAAATAAAAGGTGTTTATGTTCCTATTAAATAGCTGACATAAAGAACGTAGTGAGAGAAAAGTGAGGAAAGAAAAGATGTAGAAACAGATAATGGTAACCGTGGCAACCTCACCCCTGACGACGGATGCCATGAAGAAAACAACATAGCTGTCTTAGCTAGTAGTTACTATAGCTGTCATAGCTAGTAGTTGCTATAGTTGGTAGCTACTAGTTTAGTTGGCAGTTCCTGATTGATAGCATTATCCCACAACAGACGCAATTATATATTTTATATAATTGAATTACCAGGTATTTGAATATGGCACATCTGTTGTCTGTTATAGAATGATTGCAAAATGTTGACATCTTACAACACATTCCCCACATAGCTGTCAATACAAACGTGAGAATACTGCGCGCTGTGTACACAAAACTGCTTGGAGGGTCTTTGAAGTTTATCAGAAGCATCTGTTGGCAGGAAAGAAAGTAACTTAAGTCGCAGTGCATTTGAATCGCCGGGTAAAAGCAGGAAACTTGAAATGCCGACAGATGTTTGACCCAGTGACCTTTCGGAAAGCAAAACATCAACATGCCCTGAATGCACTTTTGACTAAAATTTACACGTCATGTTAGATGTTATTAGCAATAATTTAATGGAGTGTTCAGTCAATGTTGCACAACATCAAACCGTTTATTTGCCAACAATCACGAATGTAAAAAGATTTTTATACCAAACGCATAATCTGCACAAAAACATCCATATATGCAAGCATGCGTATGTATGCTGATACACACACTAAATATAAGATGTCAATATTGATATAGTCATAACATATAAATCATAACCACATTTGATTATTTCAATAATAAGCCAACATTGAAACCTAACATGTTAATAATAACTGGACATAACCCGTAAATGAATAAATATTTTGATTATCTATATCAGACGCAAACGAAAAATCAACACAACGACTACCGAGATAAATTTGGTTTTCTAATGTCTATTAATGCCACTGCATCTGTGGCTGTACATGTTTATTTTAATACCAACGACAGTTAGTGCACCCATGACGACCACTGCAACTGGCAGAGCCTGGAACCATCTAAAAAGCCACGGGTAGTGAATATATAATCGACTCAAGATAACACATTACTGACACAACCTGTGGTTAAGACATCATGTAAGCAACCACTGCGGGGTGAGCTGTCATCAATCTTCCGGAAAAAGGTTTTCATACTATGCATAAGATGCATCATCGTAAAGGTCGGACCTAGTCGGGGAGGCTGCCAAACAGCCGCATAAACCTTCCTCGAATCAAAGCCCACTGGTGGGCATTTACATGAAATACTCCCCTATATACCAGTGTGGCGGCAGAGAAGCCACGCGTAAATTACACGTAGCCTATCGCTCGGTATCGTCCACATCTGAGGAGATAAACCAGATGAAGGCAGCATCACAATGCTAGTTCATCTTCCCCTCATCCTTTTATCAATCACAGTCATCTTTATACCAGTCCTGTATGCTCAAACTGGTCAGGCAATTGCTACATTTTCCCAATTGTTTTAGGACAATGCAGTACAGCTGTACTAATAGGCACTACATAGTCACTGAACTGGTCGTCTGACCACTTGAGTTGTCGGTGACAAGATTCTTAGGACAGCGAGAAACATTGACAATAGAAGGTTCCAATTTTTAAGATGCATCAATTAATGTTTGGTTTAAGATTAAATAAACGAATAAATTGTTAAGTGATTTCACAGTGATTTTTTTAAAAGTGATTTTCAACAGTTTTCCAGAATTTGTTCATGTTTTTCATGTGAATTGCACACATGGGACTAAATATTACATACCACATTTTGATAATTTTTACTGAAGACTGAATTTATCATTGATGTGGTGCATTTTTAAATTAAATGTAATGATTAATATGTTGGCCTACAGTCAATATGCATAATTAAATGATGAAATATTAATATGTACAGATTCTGACAATAAAGTACTATATCAATTAACACTAAAACATGACTTTGAAATAACTAATCAGTTTTGCATAGTTTGATATCAAGTAATATTTTTATATGGAACTGCAACATATTTCCAATAGCGCATAATTAAAAGAAACATTTTATTCACGCAATTCTGCCTGGTGTCACTAGAGACATGCACCAAAACACAAACTACAAACAAACTCACGCTGTGAGAAACCAGTAAAAATAAATTGCTATTAGACATGGTCCAGTTATGACCAGGCCACATCTGACCTGGGCGTGTAAAAGATCTTCTAACAAACTGTGAATAAATCAATGTTTAATCCTTCAGGACAGTCTGAGTGCATGGTGCAGTGTGACTGCTGGCAGTGACTGACCAGTCAGTCTGAGTGCAGTGTGAACCCTGGCAGTGACTGACCAGTCAGTCTGAGTGCAGTGTGAACCCTGGCAGTGACTGACCAGTCAGTCTGAGTGCAGTGTGAACCCTGGCAGTGACTGACCAGTCAGTCTTGATTATTGACTTACAAATAGCATGCATGTGAACCCTGGCAGTGACTCCCATATCTGATATGTAATATATACCATATTATATTAATATATAATATTATATATATATATATATATATTATACATACCTATAAATATATATATAATAATATATATTTTAAAAATATATTTTATAAAAATAATTATATATAATATAAAATATATATTAAAATATTTATATATATTATATATTATAATATATAAAATGTTATATATATATATATATATATATATATATTGTATATTATTTATTATCTATTAGATATATTTTATATTCACCTATGTATTTTTGTCACACTACTTTTGGTTGATTTATATATATATATATATATATATATATATATATATATATATATTATTGACCAATACGTGTTGACACGTTTAATCACTATTTGCAAAAAAATACATTACCCCTGGTAGGTGTAATCATGTATAATCTGGTCTGATTATTTGATGACACAACACAATCATGGTTATGATTACACCAACTTATAAAAAAGTCAATTACAATTACAACTGTGAATGTAATCGAATACAATATATTATGATTATGATTACAATCATAATCGACCCTAGTTCTGACAGCCTGTTACTATTTTGCCAGATTATAAGAAAACTGTACAATTCTGACAGCCATCGCCACCATGTCAGACATTGATATGCTGATAACATTTTATCAAAATATAACATCTCCAGCTCTTTTAAAATACATCCATGATGCATCACATATGCAGTGCTCATCAATATTTATACCAAAAACAGCCACGGTTTCCTACATGCATATGTGTTGTTGTGTCAATTAACATGGCACAAAATCACTATGCCAATTGGCCCTTTACAAACATACATCATGGGTCTTAGGTCTTATGTACAGCCCCCTCCTGTAGGCTCACCTGCACACACACAATACATACACAAACTAATCTTGAATTCAACCCGCGAATACATTTTACAGCCCACAGATTTAAACTGTTACAGCAACAAAGTTGGAGCAAAGCCTTATGCAGAGGAATTACACTAATTAGGAGTCAGACCACATTTGCATTTTCAGAGGCGACCATTATAACGTTTCCTTCATTCCCTACTAATCTTGATGAGCTCTGTTATTGACAATTTCACAGCATATTTACCCTCCATACACAGAAGTTCTGTGAAACATTTGAGAACTTCTAATACCTCAGGCTCCCACAAACTTCTTTCAAACCTTACACCCCTTCATTTCTGCTTGAACCACCCACGGATTGCCCCTGATTACATCACCAAGCAAAATGACAACTGTATTAATACGCAGAAATGCACCGACTGACAGCTGTCGTAATTTGACAGCTCTGATGCCACGCTGCACAAAAACATAATTTCTACTCACTCCACACTACATTATTTTGTGCTCACAGAAATTCAGACAACCTGCATAATGCTGCTTTTATAGGGTAATCTTTGGTCGGGTAATGGCGGACGAGCACCTTATTGTGGTCTTACATCAAATAGATTGGCTGAAAATGTCAAATGTTCACAAAAGTTAGTAATACATCAAGAATGACATATAGCTAGATTAACTGTCTAGGGACATTGACACCATCTCAATAATAAGTATAATATGCGTCATCAAACGTTGCACCCCTCCAAGATAAACAGCACTGTGTGTGGGTTGAAACAGTTTATTCAGAAACTGATAAAATATAAGACGTTTGCCTGAAACAAATGGCACTGTACACAACAAACAGTCTGCCACAGTCTCTTACCGATCTGACAGTAACATATAGAGAATATTGAAGATATCTATTTTTTACATTATTTTTACAAAATGTAAATTTCCCCATAAAAATACAAAATCTATTTTTTAAGCCGCAATTTTGTCAGACAAGCAAAGTGCTAAATTTCACGAATTTCAATATAACATAATGCTCACAAACTTTGCTCAATTGTATGATGCAATTATGAACTGTGCGTCATATATATACGTCCCCAGGAGGGTTCAAAATCACAGGCCAGTTTCTCATAAATTTTCACAATATTGAAAGGCCAGGCAGTGTCTTTCGATGGTAATTTCAATTAAATTGTATGTAGAGCGTTGAAATGTGGGATATGTATTGAGGAATATACACGTTACATGACGGATGCATATTCTCTACACGGGCTCATCCCATTAGATTATACAGAGACACGTCAATAACCACCACATGTCATTTATTTCATCACAAATTATTTTGCTGGTGTGCAAACACTTATTGAAAACATCAGATACTGTTGGTAGAATAGTTAATTTCAGAATAAAATGTTGGACAGAGACATCATAGACACGTGGCAAATGTTGAATAGACAGTTGTGGCACTCTCTGCCGCAACTTGATTGCTGTAAACACATTCAATGTAGTAATAATTGTGTTACTAAAACATATCCAGATTGTTTTAAGTTCATTAAAAAGCATTTTAAAATGTTACAATTTGGATAGAACATGCAAAATACCAGTGATTGACATCGTTTCTTATCAGACTATAGATCACTGACATGTCCTATGCAAATATCTGTATAATTCGGGGTTATATTACACCTGAAAAGTGGACGACTGTCGACAGGGATGATATGTTAGTTCTTGTAGACAATTTCAACATACTGACACTGATGTTAGGTGACCAATTTTAATTTGTATGAGCATCAATGAAACTATTCGGATTACGGCAGTCAGTACACACTTGGAGAAAACGCGCTGCTTTCTTATTCTCAGTCACATCTGGGGTATATTTTAATATATTCTCAATTGTGGTTGGTGTTTCAGTTAGGGTATATGTGTCGCTATAATAAGCAGGTGATAGTTCATTTTTAGATGCCCGTGGACAATCCGCTTCATACGGCGACCAACAATTGACTAAAATAGAGGCTGCGTTTAGGGGGTGGGGTGTAATAAAATGTTCTTTGCTCGCCCATTCATGCTTATTGTGTGTTCTAAATATGACACAAGCAAGAGTCACATAATTAGGATTAACAAATAGGAAGAAAATGCATGTTCATTTTAATATTTGTTGTTAAGAAACACGCATTTGTAGATGTCGCATAATTAATGTAATGGCAGCTAAGCTCATCGTACTGGGAAAATGTAGTTAATGTGGCGCATTTTTCGAATACGAAACAAAATATTCACACTCTTGAACAGGGACATTTGAAGCACAAACTCTTGCTGTCTTCATTATAGTATATTATGCATAGAGCGTGTGTGAAATGCAGAGTGTAACTTCCACACAACCAATATTGTCACTGTATTTTCCTTGCACATCACACAGTAACTAGCTTACTAATTACTTTTAATAACTCTCTTAGATGCAGCGTATCAGTAAATAATGACTCCATTGTATTCCAGTCAATATCAACTTCAAATGCAGCAAAAACAACCTCACACATCGCTCAAACCACGTTTTCGTGCCTCTTATGTCAAAACGGACCATTTTTCAATTAGGAGTCAGACCACATTTGCATTTTCCATAGGCGACCATTATAATGTTTCCTTCATTCCCCACTAATCTTGATGAGCTCTGTTATTGCCAATTTCACAGCATATTTACCCTCCATAGACAGAAGTTCTGTGAAAGAATTTTGAACTTCTAATACCTCAGGCTCCCACAAACTTCTTTCAAAACTTACACCCCTTCATTTCTGCTTGAACCACCCACGGATTGCCCCTGATTACATCACCAAGCAAAATGACAACTGTATTGATACGCAGAAATGCACCGACTGACAGCTGTCTAATTTGACAGCTCTGATGCCACGCTGCACAAAAACATCATTTCTACTCACTCCACACTACATATGTGCTCAGCGAAATTCAGGCAACCTGCATAATGCTGCTTTTATAGGACACTGTTTGGACGGGTAATGGCAGACGAACACCTTATTGTGGTCTTACATCACCTCTACTGTCTCTGTGACCTTGACCCTGACCATGGCTATAAACATGTCACAATATAGATAAAAACAACCAATGTCCATAAAAGTGTCAACCTAAGCTGTGAAAATATAATTAAAATGTTGGCAACTCGTTAATCTAACTATATATATATATATATATATATATATATATATATATATATATATATATATATATATATATATATATATATAATACAACAGTAGGTTACCATAGCAATGAAAATGAGACTGACTATTGATTTGGAAACACAATTTTCAACAATGATACAAAAGTCATGCAATGGATAAGGGATTGTACCAGTTGGATATGTATGAAATTAATTATTACATGTATTTAACAAGGATTTTTAATAATATCTTTCCACAGTATGCTTCTATGTTGTGATCATGTGTTTATTAACTATTACAATCACAAGCCCAAAACGTTTACTTCTGATGTCCATTTGATCAGCCTATGTTGGTACATTGTATATATCTGTCTTTTTATTCCCAGACAGCTAATAACATTCTGACTAGAAAGGGTGCAGAAAGTGTGACTTAGTTATGATATTCATCATATCTGTCATCTGTCTGCTTACACTGTCCCAGGGACCATGTCAGTGGAGCACGCAAAACAATGGAACATTACAAACAGTGGGCAGTGAGCTCATGTACTTACTGAGTGCAATTGTTCCATCTCTGACCAGAGCTGGCTTCAATTCACTTCAATCAATTCCAATTCCATTCCAATTCACATGCATTTATGAAGGATCAATTCCAATTCAACTAATTTAAATGCATGCACAAAAAGGAGCAATTAGTTTTTATTCATTTCCAATTCAATAAGAAAATCTGTAATATTAGTTTTTAGTACTTCTGTCTAGATGTAAATATTCACAATATTGCACACACAGCCCATGTTTTATCAGTTGACAAATCTGAGTCCGGTTGTTATATTTAGGTTTCTGATCAAAAATGAATGTCCAAAAATGTTACAACTTAACATATATTTTGCAGTTTATATGTGTAAATTTGTGTAGAGTAACATCATAAATTAAGTATGCAGGATTGTTACCTTTTTTGTTTGTACTTTGTGAACTTACACAAACATACCTTTTTTGTTTGTACTTTGTGAACTTACATAAACACACTTTTGTTTGTACTTTGTGAACTTACACAAACATACCTTTTTTGTTTGTACTTTGTGAACTTACATAAACACACTTTTGTTTGTACTTTGTGAACTTACACAAACATACCTTTTTTGTTTGTACTTTGTGAACTTACATAAACACACTTTTGTTTGTACTTTGTGAACTTACACAAACATACCTTTTTTGTTTGTACTTTGTGAACTTACATAAACACACTTTTGTTTGTACTTTGTGAACTTCCCAGAGAAGTTGAGATGGTGTCTGATTGAACACAGGTCTGCCAGAGAGTATAAAGAGTAAAGCTAAAATCCTGAGGATTGGATACTGCGCCATATAAGAACCTACCTTTAATTAAAATTACACAACCACACCTTATTAGCTGGTGGCATTTGGGAAGTAAGTTGAAAAGCAGTCTTTTGGCCAGGATGTCTTAACATTATACGTTGTTTATTCACCATTCTTGGCCTGCCAAAGGTCACTGGTGCAACATTTCCATTCCACATTGTACACAAATTGTGTATTACAAGCTGAAATAATTGCTGCAAATGTTTGGCTTACACGTTTTCCATGGCAAAGTTCTATTTCTGAGAAAGGGACTTTTATTTAAATTTACAAGATCAAATTTCAAAATGGCAAATTTATTTCCCTCTAAAATTGTTCACTTAAAAATGATTAGAAACAAACTCACATGATTTCAGTAAAGAATGGATGATTTAGCAAAAAATGTTGCTGGTGTCATCAAATTTACGGGAATGTGAGGAAGCTCACGACCACAGCCAGTTTGTTTACATGATAAGGTCAGTGTTTTTCATGCAAACGCTTGTGCCAGTAAGTCGGCTAAGAATAGTTCTGACGGCTCAAACCTAATCCAGCCAGAGACAGCCGCAGATGAAGAGGATTATTTTGGCTGCTGCACATTGGACAAAACTGACACGCATAGCTGCAGGAACAGGGGGCAGCACCAAAACTGTTTTTTTTTTCTGGGGGCTGACATACATTTCTCCCCCTCCAGTATGTAAATCAAGAAGTAATTTTTTGAGCAGGCTGCAAATACTTGAAATACTGGTGCTTAGAACACAGATGCAGGAACAAGGGGTAGGGGGAGCTGTTCTTACTTGAATTATTTTGGTGTGTTGGCACTGGGCAGATATGGTTCTGCCCCCAGTAAATCAGAAGTGTTTTGAGAGCAGTCAGCTGACAGAACAGAATTTATGGCGTCACGGTGGCAAAACAAAAAAGGTAGAGGAATATATAGTGTTGTTGAAGTTCCGCTGGTTTTCAGCCCCCTAAAAATATATTTTCTTCCCACACGAGTGTGGCCATGTGTTATGTTTGTTGTTGCCTCACAAATTCTTCATGACAGCCGGATTCTACACATTCATGTTGAATCTTACCCGCACCACTGACTTTCACAATCTTCTAGACTAAATGTCACAACAAAGGGATGACCCGCCATGTGCTGACCTTCTAATTCCTCCAAACATCCGGTAGCACCTAGTCCAGTTTTAGAAACACCAACATATCAGATAATCTATCTGTTTTTCATAGCAGATGTATTGTATCGATAGAACAAATAATATCATAGTTGACTACCCAAATACACTATCAGGCAATGCCACATGACAGTGACCTATCAGGAGCATTGCTGTGGCAATATGCACCTGTTTACGTCACCACCAAACACTGTTTGATGTGTTTGATCGGTGTTTGATCGTGAGTTGGTGACCCAACATGCACTATTCTTATCCAACACGGAGGATCTGATAACCAAATAAAAAAAAAATCGAGCATCAAAACAGTAACAGAGTGACCTTGAACCCTAGTCTGAATTGTCTGAACATGTGACAGTAGGAGGTCATGTGACATAGCTCTAGTAAACATTGGACAATCACATGCTGCATTGTCACATGACATAGTATGTCAGTGTATCTGGACTTTTAGATCAAATGTAGTTAGATGAAATGTCAGACACCCACAATGTATTATATCAGTGTATCGCTATATGGGTAACCTTCCAGTAAAATGGCTTTACCACTTTTTATGTATGTGTTCGGAATGTCATTCTTCATCACTTCCGGTACAAAGAAGTCAGATAGTATTCGTTTAAATTGTATTTTAGACATACCAATCCATATAGTATATAGTCACACACATATTTCTTGTTTAATTTTGTATGAATGTTATGCACCTTAAGACTATCTTCAAAATGTAAATTTTGATTGACTATGTGCACTGCCATTGTTGCCCAATTCACCAAGAAGTAACACAACAGAATGTGTGATTATAACGAAGACTGTCAACTACTCTCATCAATATAGGCTGTGCATAATGAATAATAGTAGCCCATCGACGTGGTTTAAGTTGCTTATATAAATCTACCATTAGCAAAATACCCGAGTGTCCGGCATACAGATGTAAAAACAAAGCAGGAGTATCTATGTGTTGAAAAATTAAAGAGATTCAAATGCGAAAACAATTCCAGTGAAGCGCGTGTTGGCAATGAAATGGTTGTGCAACATTGGTAAAGACCACAAGTTGGCCAAATTCAACCGAACAATGACAATTTTATTTTGAATTCATTGAATGATGACGACTCTTGAAAGAAGATGCCACCACTGAATTTGTGGACCGAAAGACCCAGGGGGCTGGGTATTGAGCGATGTTGTATTTTGTTGTAAAACAACAAATGCATATATGTCTATAGTAATGATGGTTATTTTAAATGATGATGGTGTCACCGGAAGGTGACTTTTAACCAAATGACATCCATGCAATGCAACACACTGACAATTTAACATACAGGGTATACTTTAGTTTTGTTCTTGTACATGTTGCATTGTGAAAATAATTACTTACTTAGTCTTTTACCTTTTCACATAACCATGAAAACTACCTATTATTACAGCTGCCAAGCTTCCCCTCACATACCATATACAGGGCCTACATATACAGTCCGTACATTGACAAACTGTCCCGACATACGGGGTGTCCACTCATCAGGGGGTCCGCTGAAGAGGGGGACTACTGCATACACATTATGTTAAAAAATTTAATCATTTACATTCTGTAACGAATACAAATCATAAAACAAACTCACACAAAACTTGACGGCAAGCCATGTCACTACATATAATTTGCTTCACAAAAATTTAAATTGGGATATATTTATATATAACCGGGTATATATACAGTGTATATATACACAAACTAACCGACCTACACAGATAATAGCCTAATCGATGCCTCGACCCAATACAGACATTACGGTAATCACAGAGCTACGTACGCATATAGCCACAGAAGGTGTGTTGTAATCGATTTTTGCATGATTTCGTTTCGTGAATTGTATTCGTTTCAGTAATGTAAGTGATTTTACTTTGTAACCTAATGTGTGTATATGTTTTGTAGGTTAGGTCAGAATTTAAAATATCACAGTCCAGATTCAGCCTGTGTGCATTTCGTGTTTCAGTGGGTGGCAGTAGTGGATTTGTGACGTCACACCGGGTGACACCGCCTCACGTGAAATGCCCAAAATTCAGTCTCAATAGAGGCTCAGTAATTCTTCTTAAACACGTACTAAATGATCTAATAATTAATAAAAGTTATGGCATGTGATACAATAGATATTGCTTAATGGTTTGAGCATTTTTTACATTTAGGGTTACATGTTCCTTTAGTGCCATTGAGTCGACATAAACAAGCCGATGTCACAGGGCAGTTAGTGCATCCCAGAGGCATCAGGACCGCAAAGGTGATGTCTTGCGAACTGCAGATATGACCCCAAACTTAAGGCTACATTATTAATTTGTTTGTGTATAATGCTTGTTTTAAGTTTAAATTTATAAAATATTGCTAATTATTTTATTTTGAATTCACAATGCACATGCAAGACATCGCGTTTGCAGTCGTGATGCTCTGGGATCAGTGGGATGCACTGACTGCTCATGCCCTGTGACATCGGCTTGTTTACGCCGACTCGGCGGCATTAAATTTATCTCAAACACAATTTAAAAAATACTATATCCGACTTCTTTGTACTGGAAATGATGTAGAATGATATTCTGAATACATACACATCGAAAAAAGGTGGCAAAACCATTTAAAAAAGGCCCTAATGGCCTAATAATTTAAGCCGTTTATATTTGGGGACTATATATATATATATATATATATATATATATATATATATAGTATAGCATGCTTGACTAGAGTTTGACAATTTATGATTATTATTGATCACATATTCATATCATAATCATTATATATCCCTACTCAGTCACAATGTCAGAAAGTAAATGGTCGTCCTCATCCAAAGTATTAATATTCACGCGTCATATAATCAAAGTGACAGCATTCCATTGTGAATAGTGTCAGTATCAGCGCTAACAGAAACAAACAAACAAACACTCATAATCTCATGTCAACAATCACGATGACGGTTGAGCGATAATTGGGAGACGCGTGTAAACTTCCCAAACCCACAGATCACTTGAACTACCATTGACATGACATGTTATGCATTGTATTCACATATACAAATCAATGTACGTACAGTGTGGTTCACGGCAGGAAATGGCTGCAAAACGGTGGTAGCGTGTGCTAAAATAATGTTTACTGTTTCTGCTTGTAACAAAGTTTGATCACCAGATGGCGCACCGATATTCTTCAGTATAGTATGCTATTTGTACACCAGGTGGCGTTGCTGCATCTCTGTCTCTCTCTCTCTCTCTCTCTCTCTCTCACTCACTCACTCACTCACTCACTCACTCACTCACTCACTCACTCACTCACTCACTCACTCACTCACTCACTCACTCACTCACTCACTCACTCACTCACTCACTCACTCACTCACTCACTCACTCACTCACTCACTCACTCACTCACTCACTCACTCACTCACTCACTCACTCACTCACTCACTCACTCACTCACTCACTCACTCACTCACTCACTCACTCACTCACTCACGCACGCACGCACGCACGCACGCACGCACTCACGCATTCACGCATTCACGCATTCACGCACTCACTCACTCACTCTCTGGCAGACTCGCTGAGAGCTGTATTCAAACACAACAAGACAAATGAAGTGTTTTGCTCAGCGTGCGAAACAATTACAACTGAGCATATGATCGTACATAACACTTTATAGAAATACAAAAAAGTTACCTAAACGATAAAAAGGCAGATGTTTGCGTTGATATATAATATATTTGCTCATTCGATTTGTTCAGACACTGTGACTTTTGCCGTTGCCTCCAGGTTCTGTTAAGATCATTACAAAATACGTTGGACCTAAGCAAAAGGGTTACGGCAAACAGGAATTAGACCATTTATAGTGTAGTCGATTGATGCGCACTAGACGTGCTTTAATGGCGTGTATTACAACATCCTGTATAGTTTTCTCTCTGATAACCATTCGACTCGCCTTTCTCTTTTTGGCGAGAGAAAAATGAATGTTGTGTCTGATTCTTGGAGCTATCTGATCTTCGGAAATAACGAACTGATGTCCACTTTTAAGTTAACACCACACCTGGAAATTACTTAGCCTATGAACTGATTTCACTGATTTGACCCAACACAAAGTCGCTTGTGGATAAAAAAATCAGTTGACAAAAGATGTACAAATCAGACCCTGGATGACCTCGCAGAGTTCAAAAGGCTGGTGTAATTAATTGTTGCCTAGAAGTTGGCCGTGCAACGTTCGTTCGCGTGACGACTGCGCAGTCCGTGTGGCCACACGGTGCAGGCCAAGTCACGAGGCACGTCTGACCTGAACCCTCGTAGTCACCGAAACGTGGTCTACTGCAGGTCTGGTCTCTACGATCTGTCTCTGGTCTCTACGGTCTGTCTCTCGTCTCTACGATCTGTCTCTGGTCTCTACTGTCTGTCTCTCGTCTCTACGATCTGTCTCTCATCTCTACGATCTGTCTTTCGTCTCTACGATCTGTCTCTGGTCTCTACTGTCTGTCTCTCGTCTCTACGATCTGTCTCTCGTCTCTACGATCTGTCTTTCGTCTCTACGATCTGTCTCTGGTCTCTACTGTCTGTCTCTCGTCTCTACGATCTGTCTCTGGTCTCTACAATCTGTCTCTCGTCTCTACGTTCTGTCTCTCATCTCTACGATCTGTCTCTCGTCTCTACGATCTGTCTCTCATCTCTACGATCTGTCTCTCGCCTCTACGTTCTGTCTCTCATCTCTACGATCTGTCTCTCGTCTCTACGATCTGTCTCTCATCTCTACGATCTGTCTCTCGTCTCTACGATCTGTCTCTCGTCTCTACGTTCTGTCTTTCGTCTCTACGATCTGTCTCTGGTCTCTACTGTCTGTCTCTGTCTTGTCTTTTCTGTCTCTACGATCTGTCTCTCGTCTCTACGATCTGTCTCTCGTCTCTACGATCTGTCTCTGGTCTCTACGATCTGTCTCTCGTCTCTACGATCTGTCTCTGGTCTCTACGATCTGTCTCTCGTCTCTACGTTCTGTCTCTCATCTCTACGATCTGTCTCTCGTCTCTACGATCTGTCTCTCATCTCTACGATCTGTCTCTCGTCTCTACGATCTGTCTCTCATCTCTACGATCTGTCTCTCGTCTCTACGATCTGTCTCTCATCTCTACGATCTGTCTCTCGTCTCTACGATCTGTCTCTCGTCTCTACGTATCTGTCTTTCGTCTCTACGATCTGTCTCTGGTCTCTACTGTCTGTCTCTCGTCTCTACGATCTGTCTCTGGTCTCTACGATCTGTCTCTCGTCTCTACGTTCTGTCTCTCATCTCTACGATCTGTCTCTCGTCTCTACGATCTGTCTCTCATCTCTACGATCTGTCTCTCGTCTCTACGTTCTGTCTCTCATCTCTACGATCTTCTCTGTCTCTCGTCTCTACCTGATTTCTTGTCTCTCATCTTTCTCTACGATCTGTCTCTCGTCTCTACGATCTGTCTCTCGTCTCTACGATCTGTCTCTCGTCTCTACGATCTGTCTCTGTCTCTACTGATCTGTCTCTCGTCTCTACGATCTGTCTCTCGTCTCTACGTTCTGTCTTTCGTCTCTACGATCTGTCTCTGGTCTCTACTGTCTGTCTCTGGTCTCTACGATCTGTCTCTGGTCTCTACGATCTGTCTCTCGTCTCTACGTTCTGTCTCTCATCTCTACGATCTGTCACTCGTCTCTACGATCTGTCTATCATCTCTACGATCTGTCTCTGGTCTCTACGATCTGTCTCTCGTCTCTACGATCTGTCTCTCGTCTCTACGATCTGTCTCTCGTCTCTACGATCTGTCTCTCGTCTCTACGATCTGTCTCTCGTCTCTACGTTCTGTCTCTCATCTCTACGATCTGTCTCTCGTCTCTACGATTTGTCTCTCATCTCTACGATCTGTATCTGGTCTCTACGATCTGTCTCTCGTCTCTCCGATCTGTCTCTCGTATCTACGATCTGTCGCTCGTCTCTACGATCTGTCGCTGGTCTCTACGATCTGTCGCTGGTCTCTACTGTCTGTCTCTAGTCTCTACGATCTGTCTCTCGTCTCTACAATCTGTCTCTCGTCTCTACGATCTGTCTCTCGTCTCCACGTCTCTACGATCTGTCTCTCGTCTCTACGTCTCTACGATCTGTCTCTCGTCTTTACGATCTGTCTCTCGTCTCTACGATCTGTCTCTCGTCTCTACGATCTGTCTCTCGTCTCTACGTCTCTACGATCTGTCTCTCGTCTCTACGATCTGTCTCTCGTCTCTACGATCTGTCTCTCGTCTCTACGGTCTGTCCGCGTCGTAAAGTGCACGGTCGTCTCTCACCAGGGCTGATAGGCGGTTTGGCAAACTGTCTGTTATTGTATTTAACCGATGGCATAGTTCGGATGTTAGTGCTTCTTCTATTTCTGTTCTTCTTCTCCTTTTATCGCTTTCCTTTCTTTTTCTTCGCCTTTTTTATTCTTCTTCCTCTTATATTCTGCCATTTTCGTCATCTTCTTCATCTTCTTTTCTTCTCAACCTATTTTATTTTGCCTCTTTTCTTTCTCTTCGTGTTCGTGTTTTTGGTCTTCATTTCTGCTAATATTTCTTTTTCTTTCCTTATTCTTCTTTCTCTTCTATTTCTTTCTTCTTCTTTTCATTACGTTTTCATGTTTTATAATCTCTTCTCCTCTTCCTGATTCTTGTTCGTTGTGTTCCAACACAACCAATGATTCTGTAATAACCGCATGTACATGCAGGTGTCCCGAGACTATTTCTAGTTTGTCGCTTCAGATGACAGCGTGGGTGTCGGTCGGTCTCGGGGCTGTCTGTTAATATTAGCATTCACGCCCGGGCGCTTTGGCGGTTTAATATACTTGTGGCGGCTGTGGCCGTGTAGGTGTGTGTGAGCTCCACCCGACTGATTCTACATGACGAAGCTAGTTTGTTATAGTAACAAGATGCTTTAACTAATAATAATAATAATAATAATAATAATAATAATAATAATAATAATAATAATAATAATAATAATAATAATAATAATAATAATAATAATAATAATAATAATAATAATAATAATAATAATAAAATAACAATAAAATAACAATAACAATAACAATAACAATAATAATAATGACAATACAATACAATATAATACAATAACAATACAATAACAATAACAATGACAATGACAATAACAATAACAATAACAATAACAATAACAATAACAATAACAATAACAATAACAATAACAATAACAATAACAATAACAATAACAATAACAATAACAATAACAATAACAATAACAATAACAATAACAATAACAATAACAATAACAATAACAATAACAATAACAATAACAATAACAATAACAATAACAATAACAATAACAATAACAATAACAATAACAATAACAATAACAATAACAATAACAATAACAATAACAATAACAATAACAATAACAATAACAATAACAATAACAATAACAATAACAACAATAACAACAATAACAACAACAATAACAACAACAATAACAACAACAACAACAACAGCAACAACAGCAACAACAGCAGCAACAGCAGCAACAGCAATAACAGCAACAACAGCAACAACAGCAGCAACAGCAGCAACAGCGGCAACAGCAGCAACAGCACAACAGCAGCAACAGCAGCAACAGCAGCAACAGCAGCAACAGCAACAACAGCAACAACAGCAACAACAGCAACAACAACAGCAACAACAGCAACAACAGCAGCAACAGCAACAACAGCAACAACAGCAACAACAGCAGCAACAGCAGCAACAACAGCAACAACAGCAACAACAGCAACAACAGCAACAGCAGCAACAGCAGCAACAGCAGCAACAGCAGCAACAGCAGCAACAACAGCAACAACAGCAACAACAGCAAAGCAACAGCAACAGCAGCAACAGCAACAACAGCAGCAACAGCAACAACAGCAGCAACAGCAACAACAACAGCAACAACAGCAACAACAGCAACAACAGCAACAACAGCAACAACAGCAACAACAGCAACAACAGCAACAACAGCAACAACAGCAACAACAGCAACAACAGCAACAACAGCAACAACAGCAACAACAGCAACAACAGCAACAACAGCAACAACAGCAACAACAGCAACAACAGCAACAACAGCAACAACAGCAACAACAGCAACAACAGCAACAACAGCAACACAGCAACAACAGCAACAACAGCAACAACAGCAACAACAGCAACACAGCAACAACAGCAACAACAGCAACAACAGCAACAACAGCAACAACAGCAACAACAGCAACAACAGCAACAACAGCAACAACAGCAACAACAGCAACAACAGCAACAACAGCAACAACAGCAACAATAACAACAACATTAATGGCATTTGTCTGCCCCATAAATCTGGACGTACAGAGGCACGTTACGGCAGCACTCATTTTTAACCGCTAAAATAGAAAATTATACTTCACGATGTCACCTTAGTATGATAAAATTTGAAACGAACGATAATGTTACGACATGATGTTTAATACCTAACGCAAGGCACGTTCACAGCAGAGCTTTGCTATCGTATGAAGAGAAATGACCTATTTGTGACCTGAGGCAATTGAGTGATGTCTAAATTAATTATTAGAACCGCTAGTTTTACAATAGAAAAACGTACGCTTTGGCAAACCTAATAATCGTCTACAGCCATTGACGTAGAAACGGTTCAAGGTTATTTTTTTAAAGACAAATGTTAGCCGCATTTGTGATCCTGCACCAATTAATCTTATAGCCATCAGGTAATTATGCATAACCGTGACCTCGTTCTTCTGAAAATTCAAAAAAGAAAACCAACATGCTCAAGCAATTTACAATCGGCTGACTCACGGCTTGTCGGTTCTGTGCGTTCAAGGTTACTTGTTACATAGTCAAAACTAAAGCAATCAGTATTCTGCAAACGATGCCGCCAACGTAATGAGTACAACATGTGTAATCAATTTAACGGTCACGAGTAGGATAAAACTGTGCATCCAAGCAATAATAGTCGGTCTGCAAATAATTCGAGCCTTATCACTTTAAATGAAAAATAACGTTTTATTATCCATTTTTGTAAGCTGCTCTATTATTTATTGTTGTTCCTATCAACTTGCCATATATTATGCTAGTGTTTAATATAATTATAATTTTTGTTTTATTATCGTTAGTATTATTTATTCGGATACATTAATTGCTATATACAGATGCATTTAAATGTTAATATTTTACAATTTAATACTGTTGTAATGCACCTCTGAATGGTTAGAATTACCAGATAAATGCAGTATAATAATAATTAGTAGTAGTTATTATTATTATTATTATTATTATTATTATTATTATCATCATCATCATCATCATCATCATCATCATCATCATCATCATCATCATCATCATCATCATCATCATCATTATTATTATTATTATCATTCAACGCGGGTGCGATATGTAGTTAATGTTTTTTTGGTTGTTTCCATCAACAATTAACCATGCTACGTAATGACTCTAATGATTGTCTCATAGACTAGTAAAACATCTTATTCAGCTATACTTTCAAGACGGTGTGAGCTTAACGGAATAAGACAAGGGGAATATAAGGTTTTTCGTTAGTACCGTAATATCAATGGCAGGTGGCTTGACGAAAACGAACGATGCGCGGCGCACGTTCGGAACCTTAACGGAAGTGACGTCACTGTCACGACGCGCCATTTCCGCCTACTCCTATCAAAGCAAAGTCGCGTGAACAGTCTTTGGATTAACCCGGAAAGCGACAGCACGATGTAAAACAAACTACAAACAACATCCAATATACGTGACACGACCTTTGCTACGCCATCGACTCGGTAGGTTAACACTTTATTTAAATGCTGTTTTATAGCAAATAGTTCTGTATGTGGCCTGACACGGTGGGTACTAGCTTGCTAAGCCGATACCTAGTCAAATATTAATATATAGTGTTATATCCACTTTGGACCAAGAGACTACATTTTTATAATACTAAGCAATGCTCCCACGCACGCCGACCTTCCCGAAAGGAGGGGTCTATTGGGGCGCAGTATCTCAGTTATTAGAGCTTCTGACTCTCAATCTACATAGAGAACCCGGGTTCGAATCATACCTGTTGAACCATGGGCAAATTCGTGCATTCTACGTTGCTCCAATTCATTCCTTTGCACGAATGAGTACCTGGCTATAGACAATGGTGGCTTTTGCCTATAGGTAGTTTCCGTGCGCCAATTACAGAGTACATCGTAAATCCATCCAATGTTGGAGCGTTGGTCGTGTAGGTGTGTTTGTTTATAAAGGCGGCAGCGTCCATTTTGGGGATCTGTTTCTGAGTTTGTTGAACATGGCGGGGATACGCCTCCAACATCGTCCTAAAATGTTTTTGTCGTTTGTTTTCAACAAAGACGCGTCGTTGTGACTTCTCGTAGTAAATGTAGGTCCACATTTAACAGTCCAATAACATGTTGTTATAGTTCGATGTCTACATTTGATCAACTCCTTTACGTGTGGACAACAGTTGCGATAGATGACTATATCAAGCAAGACTTTCTAAACGCATAAATTTACTCGTTGTATAAGAGCTCAATAACATATCCGCCACAAACTCAAGTCGATTTGAGTCGGTGTCGGTGGCTGTCGAGATGGCGTCTCTCGATGGTTTAACTTTATGGAGTTAGATATCATATAAGCTTTTACTGGTCGCCCAGGATGAATGTCAAATACGGCAACTGTTACCGTGGACGCTCAGATACGGCAACTGTTACCGATGTGATGTAAGACCACAATAAGGTGCTCATCCGCCATTCCCCGTGCGACCAAAGAGTACCCTTTAAAAGCAGCGTTATGCAGGTTGTCTGAATTTCTGTGAGCACATGTGGAGTGATTAGAAATGATGTTTTCGTGCAGCGTGGCATCAGAGCTGTTAAATTACATTTCTGCGTATTAATACAGTTGTCATTTTGCTGTATTGTTCAATTTTTTTCGCCGCGATGTGAACAATTTAAGGACAACACGATAACCCTCCCTTTGCGCCTCCGTCCCCTTCCACGACAAATGCCGATGGAGATTTAACTTGTTTAATCTGGTCTTTAAGCAATGACTGTATCACCACAACAATCGGGTTAAACCCTTGTGTACGTATTTTATTTGGTTGCTAAATCATTAATAACAAACAAGAATAGTAGGCGAAATAACAAAATACATCGACTAAACACGGCCACTCCTGGCACAACAGCACAATTAGTGACGGTCACAGCGCTTGCTTGCGCGCGCATGTGCACTACAAACTTGTCTACTTCCGGCACAAACTACTGTCGCATGTGACACCGGCACAGCACACACGGCGTAGTTAGCAACAGGACTGAACTATTGCTGTCTTGTGAATTTTCGCAACGCAACTTATCTCGTGAACAATGGCACACTCATTTATGAACAACCATGCGGAGACAGACTGACCTCCCGCCGGTTTTTGTATTAATTACTTAGGTTCATGCGAGAATACTCCAGGGGTCGTTCGCACGACGCAGAGGGCACTGCTATGACGTCACGCTTATTCAAAAATCGCTCGCGCTTAATTGCGCAGACGCGATGTGCCTGATTGTCACGTGCGCTTTCACGACGACCAATCAAAAGTTAGCGGCAGTTCGTCCCAACCGCTTGCGTCTTTAATGTTGACAAAACTTCGAATGAAGCAATCGCGTAGACTGGGGTTAATGATGCGGTGATCTGGGTGGGTGGTTTGAGATAGATTGGGCGGGGACAGGTGTAGATCGGGGAGAGACGTAAACAAGGCTGGTCACTGTTAATTGGACATGGCCGGTCAGTCTGTTCACCGGGACAGGTGTGAGGTTCATTGCTAGGACGATAAGCCAATGGCTAGTTATGGCTGTCTATTCCAAAGGGAAATATTTCGGGTTGGCACGGTAATTGCCAAGTGAAACTGTACTGCCACAAGACGAGCGCGTGTGTGTGTTTACGCAGCGTCTATTCAATATGTTCCTCTGTCTTACAGCTGTCTTACGTCAGAATCAAATATGAGTTAGCTGGAAACTGTTGACGACTTTCATCTACTATCTTAATTGTATTCATATGTGCTAATATACTTTTAGTACTTGATTTAACCGGTAACAAACAATTTGCATACGTATACCTTCTAGGTACACGATCTATGTAATTATATCTCATGTTACGTTCTAGACGTAGTGTGATGCATTTTATTAATATTAATAGTTTATTTAATTTATAATAAAATGTTAAGACTAATTTATTATATTGTATTAACTGGATGAATTGGTCTGCAGCAAATGTTGGCACGGTGCCCGCTTCTCTGCCTGCTAGTGTTTCGATTTGCATTAAAATAAAATAAAAAAGACCAAACACATTGTATATCATGTAATCGTTATAACTTGGAACTGTTTACTGTTCCAGTTACGTATAAACCACCACTATGTAAGAGGTTTCTTTAACGTAGCTTGTCTGAAATAGCGAATGCACGGATTATATGTCTATTAATAATTGAGCAGTCTTCTCTAACCGCGGCCTATTAGGTTATACCTCCTGTGTATAAACGCATAGCTAGCAACTAGACCGGTGACGAAGCGAGACGTGCCTTAAAACCAAATCGTGTGTTGCTTTTTATGTTACCGGAACCAGCCTTTATTAGCCGGAAGTTGGCTTAACAAGTTAGTTTGCGTGTGTGAATGCGCCAGCGACACAGTTGTACGGGCCTAATGCGGCAGTTTTACATATTGTACGCCGGGCGACGAACCTCAGACATTAATTAGTTAATTAATTAATTAACAATCATAATAATAAAATGTTGCGTTAACACCGTCAAATGCGGGACGGTTGCCTACTTTACGGGTTTGTAAAAGCGTGGAAATTCTGAATAAATCCGGGTAAAGAAATAAAAAATTAAAAATAATAGTAGTAATAAATAATAAAGATGCGTTGTAAACATGTTAAAAACTTTACAAGTTGCCGTATAAATGTTAATATATATATATATATATATATATATATATATATATATATATATATATATATATATATATATATATATATATATGTATATATATATATATATATATATATAATATATATATATATATATATATATGTATATATATATGTATATATATATATATATATATATATATATATATATATATATATATATATATATATATATATATATATATATATATATATATATATATATATATATATATATATATATATATATTAGTATTATATTAAGAACATCATCTTGAAAATGAGGAATATACAGATTCATTTTAAATTACCCAGGTCGCTATAAATATCGTCCTGAGGTTGTGTATTTGTTATAATATATGCCGCATCCACCAGCGATACAGGGACGTGATCGGCCGCGGCGGTCTTCGCCGAGCAGAGCGATATCTTCCGCGTAGTGGAGACTGAGCCACTCCGAGCTCGGCCCGTCGTGTTCTTAATTAATACGTCGTCGCCAACTCGATCACCCGGAGAAAGCTTAATTACTCGACTCTAAAGATAGACAGTAGTTCCTCAATTAACTCACTTCAGACAGCCTCGTTTCGGGCCTTGGCGAGTATGTGTGTGTATTCCCAAGACGCTATCTATCTAGAGGGAAGAGACTGTCTTCGGGTTTAGGTAGACTTATTTGAAAGTGCCGTTATACTCAATATGAATGGTTAGCCATGTCTGTAGCGTATGCTACATAAGGATGTCCCGCTTTAAATTACTATATTTATACATTATTTTGGATATGTTGACATATCGAACTACGCAACAAGTTGATCGGTCACTGATAGTGTATGATTGAATATTAATTTCGGACAGGGAAAATCAATGATTTTGTTTTGTAGCAGGCCAATATATTAATTTTCCTAATCCTTCGTAATGAAAATTAAATCATACATAGATTAAGGCTAGGATTAACGTTAGGGTTAGCGTTAAGGTTATGGTTAGCGCAATAGGGCTTCGTAATGAAAATTAAATCATGCATAGCACAATACATATTTCAAAAATACAATGACATAAATTTATACTAAGCACTGTTAATCGTAGAGTTTTATTATATGTGGTCCTTTACATGCAAAAAAATTGGTTTCAGTTGTTTAAAAAGGCAATATTGTTCAGCAGACTTACCGGTAATACAGATTAAATGGAAACACAAATTAAACATTGAAAGATTATTGAAATATTGATAAAACGTTTATTTATAATCAAAGACGCAAGAACGGACAGAGGTAAGAGGGTAAAATTGGGGAGGAAAACTGTAGATTGAAGACTATAATGTGTTCGTTTTTAGGAGATCAAATTAATGTAATGTATAATAATAATAATAATAATAATAATAATGTTAATAATAATACTACTAATAAAATAATAATAATAATAATAATAATTGCAGCACTTCTAAAGCGTCTATATCCTTGCAAATTCGAGCTCAAATGCGCAACAAACAAAATCATTTGGCGTAATCATAAACGGGGCAGGCAAAAGTCGTCATTGATGCATGGAACCGCCGACAATATGGTGGAAAAGCAATTTCAAACAAGTATTTTTGACTTTGTTTTACGAAAGTTGTATAATGACAACCAGCACGTGAATGTGTTTAAAACACAATAAATTGTAGGGTTTTGTTGATCCATTTCTCCATTTACGGACGTTGTTCCGCTGGTGATCTGTGTGTAGACACTAGACGCTAGACGCTAGACGCTAGACGCTAGACGCTAGACGCTAGACGCTAGACGCTAGACGCTAGACACTAGACACTAGACACTAGACACTAGACACTAGACACTAGACACTAGACACTAGACACTAGACACTAGACACTAGACACTAGACACTAGACACTAGACACTAGACTCCACGCTCGCTTGCTAATCTTCCCACGCTCCAAACGTCCGCCTCCTCCATTCCCCCATCACGTCTTTATCCCATCTTCTCCTCCGTGTTCCGTGTCTCCAGCTGCCTCCAGCCTTTCCCTCCACTGCCTGTCTCTCCCGACTCCGATGCCGTTTCCCATGGCCAAAATATAACTTTCCATTTCATTTAGACATTTTATATAAAATTCCGGATATAACGTTTGGATTTGTTAGTGTTGTGTACACAAGTGTTACGGAAATTCCTACTATAGTAGTACATTTCTGTAATACTTGTTTTTAAATGCATTTATTTATACGTTTAGTAGAGTTCTTGTTAAGAGTCCATGTTCCACATTCGTACGTGGCTGTTGGAAACACGCAGGTTCGGATAATCCGTAGTTTAATATCTTTTGTCCGGTGCCTTCCGTACGTTCTTCACCCCTTTGATGTTTTACTCGCCATTGTCCAGTATTGGCAAATACCTCAGAAGGACGGGCGACAGGACAAACACTTAACTATTGCAGGGGAAGTAAGAAAGAGTCTTGTTAAATGACATCCTTGTCCATTCGCCACTTGTGAGTTGCTGTTATGTGTCAGCAATGTTGTTGTTGAATCCACAACAGTTACGAAGTTATAAAGTTAATTACTTGACCGTTGGTCATTCAATTGGGCAGTTAGCATAGCCCAAGTCAGGCGTGTTGCCGTAACCTTCGTTCCCGTGCGCGCGCGCGCCGTACTGACCACGGGAGCTGGACTGACCACGGGAACTCGACTGACCACGGGAGCTCTCTATCTACCTCTCCGTCTACCTCGCACCACAGCTGCGCTCACCTTTACCGGCGAGTGTTTGTATCCGGGACTACGGCCGGTAATCAGCAGCTATGTCCAACAACTGATAAATAACCGGACTCGAGTGGCCGCCGATTGACCAACGGTGCCTGTTTGCGTGCGTGCGTTCCGCGGGGCAGGATCGGACAGCTGTCATCTCTGATCGGATCAGCGGAAATGGAAGTGAGTGGCGCCGCGTAAACCGCCTTCGTCTTCAGCATACGACAGTCCCGGGGATCCGCCCGCTAGTGCCGCTTTATTGGAATGCCGGCGCAGGCAATTGGAACGTATCGATAAAATTGCACAAACGGCACAGCACAGCACAGCATAGCAGATGTAGCCCGGCCGTTCCGACCTACGATCAATGGCACTTTAGCGCGGGGCTTGGGATAGCGTCTCAGGTGCGCGTGTGGAACTGTCGCGTTTTTGAGCGTCGTGTCGTCCGTGCGCCAGAGCACGTCACCGGGCGCGGTCATTGGCGGGAAGCGAGCGTCGTCGGTCCGTACGAGGTCCGGTCGTTATTGATCATTAGAGACCAACGCCACACGCGCGTACACAGCTATCAGCGGGACACGGCCGCGATCACGTTCGCCCGGGTTCAAGCGCTTTCGTCCGGCGAAGCCGCTAAAGCCGACGCCCCGTGAATTCGCACGGGATTAAACCGACCGCGGCCCGACAAATGAACGCGCGACACGGCAGGAGGGGGTCGTGATGTTGTCGCAAGCGAAAGTTGCCCGTCGCTAATCCGCCGGTCCGATTCACGCACGCTCGCGACGATACAATGAAGTTGTAGTCGCACAGTTGTAGTTACGGTTGTTTTTCGCCAGGTGGCGCGTCGAGGCACGAGCAGATCCGAGCGAGCCGTGCGCGAGACGGTCAGTCGGCGGTGTTTTGTTTGTTCCCGCTGACGTAGTTGTGATGTGCGCGGTTTTCTCGGCAGAATGCTAGTGACGTCGACAGTTCTGCCCGGCCCGGCGCCACAGTGTGACGGCGACGGAAATACGACAGCGGACGAGGCGGCGACGTCGCCGACCGCAATTGACGCGACAACGGAAACCGTACCGGAAGTGACGGAGAGCCTGACGGGGCACCGCAATGGGATTACGGAGGACGGCGAGGTGGTGGCGTCATGCGCGCCGCCGCAGTCGCACGCGTCGTCGCGCAGGTCACGTGGCAGCATGCACCGGCTGCGACACGGTAACGGCGTCACTTCCGGTCCCGGTGGACGTCCGGTTCTCGTGCGCTACAACAGCACGGTAAGCCGCAAGGCGAGCCTGACGCCCTCTATGAGACAGCTGCAGACCTACTTGGCGAGGGAGGTGAGTATAAAAACTATAAACACACCGATACACTACCTCTCGGTGCGAAAATAACCACTTTACGACAGTTAGTTACGATCGTGCGCAGATTGCGTGCATGTTCAACTTGTGGATGCTGACATACTGCGTTACGCATGCAAACGTGCTCAAGAGTGTGTCAAACCAAAACGCTAAATGTGTCCGTTTTAATACAGTTTTTACAACCTCGTCTATTTATAGATGGTCGTGTCTAGTGCTATGATTGAGATATACGAAGTTATGCCTACATAAAACTCAAGGAAACATGTTTTACTTTCGTCGGATTCCACGAAGAACCTATTCACTACGGCGCATTCGTCTAACATATACACTTAGGTACACTTATATACACTATATCCTCAAAAAGTAATAAGACACACGTCGTCATTTACCTTTCATTTACGTAGAATTACTAATTCCAAAATCATATAGACTCCGAATTCATATATAATATTATATATATATATATATATATATATATATATATATATATATATATATATATATATATATATATATATATATATATATATATATATATATATAACCTACACTACATATTTATCAAAAAAATGACCACTTACAACAACAATCACCCGATGATGTTTCATGTTTGTCATTTTCATTATCACCATTCTTTAGGCTTCAATATCAATTCGGTACATTAATATCATTACTGAGGCAGAGCATCGCGTATCGTTCGGTACATTTCCTGCTCTTTGATGAGCATATGACGCCACGACGACGCCATATTAGATCACGTGACTGGAGCCAAGGCCAATTGTTCGGTGGTGCGCATACGGTCGACTTGATGATGAGTGTAGCTGAAGATACCGTGGTCTGTGTTGTTTTTATTTCGTATTGATTTGATGTTAGCCGAAGGCAGTCAAACATCTCCCGGGTATTGATTCTGGTGCGATTCCAGCGCGGCCGTCGAGCGCTCCCGAAACCGGCGACGCTCTGGGGTTGGTTGGAGTACGACACGGGTCAGTAATTAATCGCATTACGTCACAATCACGCAAACTGTCGAATCAGGTCGACACGTTGTCATTTGTGAACGCATCGGAGGCGACGTTGCGGCGACGTTGCGGCGACGCGCGATTTCGTTCTGGAACTCTGCCAACCGGCAAATCTCGTTAGCGCGAGATGCGTCGTGAGTGCGATTCAAAGAGTGACGCGAAGAACAATATTGGAGTTGTTTGAATGCTGGCGAGGGATTAGTGTGTGTGTGTGTGTGGGGGGGGAGAAATCACGGAAACCTGTACTCGTGTGCGTTTCATCTGGACGAGGGGTTACATGGGGAACGGGGTTGTAAACTGAAATGCAAGCTAGACGCACTTGGAGAGCTATTTCGACACACAGAATTAACTCGACATAACCAATTAAGCACATCGTTTGCTTAATTGATTATGTCGAATGGGTTCTCTATGTCCGAATGTCTCTCCAAATGTGGTGCCTCGCTTGGTTTTCATTTAAATTACATTGCAATACACTGCGAGAACGTATGCAAAGTTCACACCAAGGTTGCATCACAAAACATAGTCCAATTTGAATCGAGGAACTAACTAGCCTCGATTACCCAGGCTCCGTGAAGTGGCGGCATTTTTCAACCCCTCTACTCCTCGTTGTCTTCTCGGGGTGTAGTTACGCAGCCGACCGACAGTCGAAACTAGGAACTAACAAGCAAGCAACCAATTAAGATTCCTGATCAAATTAGGATTGACTGCATGAGTGCAAGAGTATGATGACATTTGCCGACAACATACCGGCATTAAATGCCAGCAGTATGGACATAGGTGAAACACGAAAACAGATGGACACACGGAACAGATGCTCGAGGCTAATGACAACAGCGGCCCAGCGACTGGGCTGGGCTGGGCACCGGGCATTACGATCTACGGAGATGGCTACATTATGATGGAATCGTTGGACACCGAGCGGTTCTGTTATTCCGTATCAGATGAGGCCTGGCCGGCTCGCTACAGTCAGCGTTCGGCGTGTAAATGAATATGAACAAATTCGGTTAGCGGGATGGATTCGTGCATGATTTCATTTCGGCGAAGACGGCGCGCTGCTGAAATATGAGCGATACGCTGATTAGGCTTGCGGATGTCGGCTAATCACTCGCGCAGGCGCAGCAATGACATTTCGCGATTGTTT
>JAODUO010000050.1:172500-175000 GCA_025642075.2 Ridgeia piscesae
CAGTTCCTTCACTTATGGTACTTCGCGTCTTCTACGCGTCGTCTTCGGCAACCGTTCACGGCAAGACACTGGCAGCAGACCCGAGCATGTCTTCTGTTGGAACTGAGTGGACCCTAAGCTGCACTTGAGAACGTCCATTAAGACGCCGCAGGTGCCTTATTCAACGTCACTTGGTCCGACGAGGACGTTCAGTAATGCGTTCTCCTTTATCGCTCCTGACCGTTGTCGTCCCGCGAGAAAGCTACTTCAGGAGACGTTTTATTGTAAATGTCACGCGTAACAGACAACCTACATCGAACGGAACGGAACGTTCGAGTGTTGTCGCATGAACAACAACGTGGGGTTGTCACGAACACACGATGTGTTGGTGTATGAACCACGTCGCGTGTTTTCATACGTTTATTGAGAGCTTACGATGCAGAGGGATTGATGGATGAGACAGGGACGGAGGGAGGGAGGGAAGGAGGGAGGCAGACAGACAGGCAAGAGACCAATGATGTTACTCCAATTCCTCACAACCCAGTAGTATCCCTAAGAAGCCAGGCACTCTTAAGCAAAGCAAAGCAACGCAAAGAGTTTGTTTCCTCGAAGGAAAGACGGCACTCCTAAAAACATGATCTACTCAGCATAAACGGTTTTGAAATGTGGGTCTGTTGGCGGTTACTCAAAATCAGTTCGACGCAGGTGACAACCAATACATTCGTGTAGAGAGAACTGAAGTAGCCACAGAGGTTATCGATCAAATTTGAATATGCAAGCTGACATTTTGCAGACACCTCGCGGGGAGGGCAATGTGTGGCCAGACGGGGAAGTGAGGTGAAGACGAGTTGGCTTGCCGTACAAAGAGCGAATGTGTCAGATATTTATTCATTACATACATTTGTTCAGTTCTCATTTCACCAGTGGTCATCCTGTGTGAGAATATACTGTCCTAACGTATACATGTCCGTTCTTTGCTTGCCAACGGGTGTTGTTATCGTCACAACTATAAGCTCCTTCTTCTCCTCGTATACAACATGGGCCGTGTCTGTCGCATACGTTGGTGTTAATGTCCCTCAAACATGGCTTGATTGTTTATAATTGATAACAGTTCTGTTGCTCTACGTCCACACCATGTTGACATATTATCTATTATTTGTATTTGTATTATCTGTTTCCTTTCAATCTTCCCTGTTGTTAATCGATCTCATGTCAAGTTCTCGAGGTTGTTCTTTCCAAAGAAGACGCATAGACTGTTTATTGAGTTGTTTATTGATGCTAAACACCTAGTAAAGTTTTTGTATTGACGCGGTTGATCCCGTAAAAATATGTACTATCGTACGAAGACGCGAACTGTTTATTAGATTTACAATTAATGTATTTATGATAGTCTTTAATAAATAACAATTATGTTTATTAGTGTTATTAAAATGATATTAATAATTATTACTAGAGTAAAGTAATAGAGTGACAATAGTAGAGTTCTTCTTCTGTCGCCATTTTCGCTCACAGAGTCGGGCCGGGGCCAGTTTCATAAAGCCGCGTAATTTTTCGAGCAATTATGGGGTCTACTGGTCGCAGCTAACAGCGACTATTCAGTGTAGAATACAGCTAGTTTCACGAGACAAAATGTGCATTCGCGTAAACAAATCGACGTAGAATTGACCTGAATCCCTGAATTTGTGGTATCTGTAGACACCCCTTTTCACTTTAGCCGTTCGTGTAGCAAATGACAAGCTGTGGTGAATGTAAAGGATATCCAGTGTAAACATTAACAATAATCACTTGAGAATGGGCATATCGGGAGCGTCAATGAACTTGGGGAGCATCGCGTAAATTTTCCTACTAGCGTAAAGTTACGCCTACTAAATACATGGCGCAGCCTAAGTGCAACTATGGAGCAGACTCGTGAAACGCAACTAGCGTAATTGTACGACGTTTTAGGCTTTCGATGAGTTATCGCCCGCTACGACGTCGTAAGCAGGCTCTATGAAGCCGGCCCCTGGAGTGTCCGAGTCGTCGCCACTTGTCAACGTCGTTATCCATGTCGTTCTTTACGCTGTCCTTCCATCTTTTTGTTGGCCTTCCTCTTTTTTTCTCTTCCCAGGGACTGGCAGTTATGGCGCTTTTCTCCCGTACGTGGCCATGCCAGCGAATCCGGGCATCTCTAACTGTATCTTCTATTCCTACAACTGCCGCTAACTGTCAAACTTTCTGATTTGTTTTAGGTTCCCCAAGCGATGTGTTCATCGCCCATCGTATCGTTCTCATTTCTGTTCTCACGAGGAGGAGTAATTATTTATACAACCTTAATTAGGATACTGTAGGTTATTTCAAAGTTTCTTCAAAGACTGTCTTTTATAAGTCAACACGACGTAATATTATCTCCACGTATAAATGAACATGTTTTTATTTATTTTTAGTTTGAATTTAGAATGACCGCGATTACACAGTAGGCTACCTTAGCGCTAAGCTGTAGTTTTAATATCGTAATATATGAATATATCACTGATACTAATTT
>JAODUO010000050.1:180000-182500 GCA_025642075.2 Ridgeia piscesae
TAAAACATCTATAGGCGGAGAAACATCGTACGAGAATGGCAAACGTTTTACTCGACTTCCTCGTCAAAGCTGATGACGCTACAGACCTACCTGAATACGGAAGCTTAAATCGATCGCCGTAATTAAATAAGAAATTGAATTACTCGTTCACTGAGACGAACAAAAACAGGTGTTTCAAAACTATATTTCCAGGTTATCCGTACGAAAATATCCTGCAGATGGTAAACCTGCCGACGTTGCACCCCAGACGCGATGAATTGTGTAGAGCGTATTTTGCTAAAAATGAAGAGTATTGATCACAAACTGAATGCGTTAGTACCAAATGGTCGAAGTGCGCCATATGCCTCGAGGTTGTGCAACAATTTACCTATCCCAAGGGCAAAAAGTAATCGCTACAAAAATGTCTTAATTCCGTGGTGTTTAGAGCATTTTCAGATCGGCTAGTAATGGACATGTATTTTAACAGACAGTTTAATTTGATTTAATTTTTAAAATTTATTTTATAACAATGTTTAGGTAAAGTATATTTTAATGTATGTGTTTCTAATTTATTACGTAGGTTTCCAATGATGATTTTATGTTTTAACAGGATATGCTAACAGTGTACATTAATATGATATTATATGGAATTGTTGATTTTAGTATGAATGTACATGCACAATCCAACTGTAAAGCTGCCACATAATAAATTTATCTTTATCTTATCTTATCTTTAACAGGCCTACTGTGTTAATATGGGACAGGCTGTTCTTTAGGAACGATCCTGACGAACGGGGAAATACGCTTATATTTAGAGTCTTGGAAAACAGACTAGGACCAGGACCTCGGAGAACAGACTAGGACCTCGGCGACCAGTAAAAGTAGACGTGTCTCGGTGTGTTGATGAGTGATGACAGTATTTGTGTAATAGACGCATGCAGACTTCGAATATTAGGCAATAGTGAGTGTTGGCTTATGTTGGTGATTGGTGACAGGCAGACAGACAATTTTAGAATGTTGGTGATTGGTGGTAAAGCGGTCACACCACAGACAGGCAATCTTGGAATGTTGATATTTGGCCAAGGAAACCGGCCACACAGGCAGACCAGACAGACGGACGGACGGACGGACAGACGGACGGACGGACGGACGGACGGACGGACGGACGGGCGGGCGGGCGGGCGGGCGGCGGGCGGGCGGGCGGGCGGGCGGGCGGACGGGCGGACGGACGGACGGCGGGCGGGCGGGCGGGCGGGCGGGCGGCGCGAGGCGACGGCGGACGGGCGGACGGACGGACGGACGGACGGACGGACGGACGGACGGACGGACGGACGGACGGACGGACGGACGGACGGACGGACGGACGGACGACGACGGACGAGACGGACGGACGAGACGGACGACGACGACGGACGGACGGACGGACGACGGACGGACGGACGGACGACGACGGACGGACGACGGACGAGACGGACGGACACGGACGGACGGACGGACGACGGACGGACGGACGGACGGACGGACGGACGGACGGACAGACGGACGGACGAGACGAACGGACGACGGAACGGACGGACGGACGGACGACGACGACGGACGGACGGACGGACGACGACGGACAGACGGACGGACGGACGGACGACGGACGGACGGACGGACGGACGGACGGACGGACGGACGGACGGACGGACGGACGGACGGACGGACGGACAGACGGACGGACGGACAGAGACGAGACGGACGGACGGACACGACGACAGATCAGAATGTTGTAGATTGGTGAAGCGGGACAGACAGACATTTAGAATGTTGTGACTGGTGAAGGACAAGTCACACAGACAGACACTCTTAGAATGTTGTGATTGGTGAAAGTTAGTGACAGACAGAATCTTAGAATGTTGATGATTGGTGAAGCGGTCACCCAGAAGAACTCTTAGAATGTGATGATTGGTAAAAGTGTACACAGAAGACAGTCTTAGGATGTTGATGATGGTGAAAGTGGTCAACAGAAATTGTATAATATTGATGATTGGTGAAAGCTGTCACACAGATAACGGTCTTAGAATGTGGTGATTGGTGAAAGCTGTCACACAGACAGACATCTTAGAATGATTGGTGATTGTTGAAAGCGGTCACACATATAATTTTTTTTATAATGTTGGTGATTGGTGAAAGCTGTCCCGCGAACAGACAATCTTAGAATGATGGTGATTTATGAAAGCTGTCACACAGACAGATTATCTTAGAATGTTGGTGATTGTTGTAACATGTCACATACATCGGATTATCTTAGAATGTTGGTCATTGATGAAAGATGTTACACAGACGGATTATCTTAGAATGTTAGTGATTGATGAAAGATGTTACACAAACGGATTATCTTAGAGTGTTAGTGATTGATGAAAGATGTTACACAAACGGATTATCTTAGAGTGTTAGTGATTGATGAAAGATGTTACACAAACGGATTATCTTAGAGTGTTAGTGATTGATGAAAGATGTTACACAAACGGATTATCTT
>JAODUO010000050.1:187500-245000 GCA_025642075.2 Ridgeia piscesae
CGAAAGAACGAAAGAACGAACGAACGAACGAATGAACGAATGAATGAACGAACAAGCGAAAGAACCATCCAACTAAGCAAGCAAGCAACCAACCAACCAACCAACCAAGCAACCAACCAAGCAACCAAGCCAAGCAACCAACCAAGCAACCAACCAACCAAACAATAAATCGAAAGAACAGACGAAAGAACCAAGCAATGAGAGAACGAACGCAATTCATATAATTTCGTTGCGGAGAGAGCGGTTCATTTTTCATAAACAAATCATTTGACAATTTAAAGACGTGTTTATGTCATTCGGGTGCGTTTTCTGATGCAATTATTACGCGAAATGTTATCTTGGCAGTTACGTTTTTAAACCAACATTAGCGTGTTTCACGCTGAAATGGCCATTCGATTTGACTCAAGAATAATCAACGAATAACACGAAGATGAAACAGCGGGTGAAATGGAACCGTGACGTACGTATTTTGTATGCGCACTGCAAATGACCGCGCCAAGAAGAAATCCAGAATCACGTCTCCGAACGACAGTTTTCAACGAGACAGATCGTGATTGCGTCCCCGTTTGCAGTTACCACCTAACCTCGGCCTAGCGGTCGTCTATCTTGCCACAAACGATCGTTATCTGCGCGCAGCGTTCAATACCAGGCGCACTCTTTCTATTCATAGCCTCGTTGGCCCCTCGCAAGTATTCAGAGCCAGTAGCCTCGGCTATCGCGTCTTCCTCGTTTGGCTTGCCTCGGTCTGTGCGTCCATCAGCGCGCCGCATTAAGTTGTCCATCTTCGTCTCATAAACATGCTCGGCGCCGCTGTTGCTCTCCCGGTAGTTGTGGCTTCAGAGTCCTCGATGACCGGAGCGGGCCGTGAAACGTGCGACAGGACCAGATCAGTCGGTCATTGGTTAAATTCACGTAGGCATACATTGCCAAGATTAGGGTTATCTCTCAAGTAATCTGTTTGACATTACCTGTTTGAGTGATGACAATATTGATAATGATGTTGGTGATGTAATAATAATAATAATATATATATATATATATATATATATATATATATATATATATATATATATATATATATATATATATATAATAATAATAATAATGATAATAATAACAAAACAACAATAATAATAATAATAATAAACTTCATTTATACACCATCATATTTTTAAACGGAATTTGATGTCTTCTGTTGCTCAGCAACCAAGTCCGTCAAGCTTTCAACATTTCAAAATGGAGAACATTCCATCAAACACATACACATACATACATACATACATACATACATACATACATACATACATACATACATACATACATACATACATACATACATACATACATACATACATACATACAATACACCAACATACATACATACATACATACATACATACATACATACATACATACATACATACATACATACATACATACATACATACATACATACATACATACATACATACATACATACATACATACATACATACATACATACATACATACATGCACACGTGCACATAATGTGGATGTGCGTGCGTGTATGTGCGTCTGTCTCTGTGTGTGAGACAGGCAGGCAGGCAGGCAGGCAGGCAGGCAGGCAGGCAGGCAGGCAGGCAGGCAGGCAGGCAGGCAGGCAGGCAGGCAGGCAGGCAGGCAGGCAGGCAGGCAGGCAGGCAGGCAGGCAGGCAGGCAGGCAGGCAGGCAGGCAGGCAGGCAGGCAGGCAGGCAGGCAGGCAGGCAGGCAGGCAGGCAGGCAGGCAGGCAGGCAGGCAGGCAGGCAGGCAGGCAGGCAGGCAGGCAGGCAGGCAGGCAGGCAGGCAGGCAGGCAGGCAGGCAGGCAGGCAGGCAGGCAGGCAGGCAGGCAGGCAGGCAGGCAGGCAGGCAGGCAGGCAGGCAGGCAGGCAGGCAGACAGGCAGGCAGGCAGACAGACAGACAGACAGACAGACAGGCAGAGAGGCAGATATACAGCAGACAGACAGACAGACAGACAGACAGACAGACAGACAGACAGACAGACAGACAGACAGACAGACAGACAGACAGACAGACAGACAGACAGACAGACAGACAGACAGACAGACAGACAGGCAGGCAGACAGGCAGGCAGGCAGGCAGGCAGGCAGGCAGGCAGGCAGACAGACAGACAGACAGACAGGCAGACAGAAAAAGAGAAACAATCGACATTAAATATAATTAGATCGTTATCTGTATTTAAGAACACCGACTGTGTAGTTTATCATCATCATCGAAACTCCGCCTAGTGAGACTGGTCTAGCCGTGTACTGTAGGTGTCATTTGTCTTGTGTTGGTCGACGGGTTATCACTCCACCCTCACATGGCACGGCTTCCCACAAGGGAACACTCACAACCAGAACATGAATAATAAGAACGTTAGCGATCGTTGGCCATTTACTACCTGATGGAGTCGTGCTTCCCAAATGTTCGGGTGGATGTCGTGTCTATTCTAGAGGGATTTGAGGATGTCTTTCTGGTGTTTGCGGTGTCTATTTACATTTTTATTTCGACATTAACACTGACGTTCACGTGAGACGCTTCCGTGACTTGTTGTATAGTCACGGCATGACAGAGAATGTAGAAGTAGCAACACACCAAGAAGGTCACATTTAAAATGTGGTTACTGCTCGCACTTATTCCAGCGTGGTTGACACTATCATGGCTGACCTCATTTCAGATCACTCTGCGGTACATTGCCGCATTGTAATGCGCAAACCTCCTTTTCGAGGGGAGCGAAAGACCTACCGCAAGATGAAAGCAACCAGTTTTACTTCTTTTTCAACAGACATTGAGGATTCTGACTTATACACAAATCAGGAACGACCATTAGAGGAGAGTGTAACGCAATACAATGACGTTCTTGGTGACCTTCTTGAGAAATATGCACCGTCGAAAACAAAATGGCTCACTATCCGCCCAGCTGCACCTTGGGTCAACGACGACATTCTGTCAGCGAGGAAGGAGAGACGAAGGATGGAGCGGCGATGGAGGTTGTCAAGGTTGACCGTCGACCGCGAAATCTTCATGAACCAAAGAGACATTATTGAGAAGATGCTCTATACTGCCAAGTCCGAGTTCTACGCCAACCGAATTAAGCACCAGGCTAACCACCCAAAAAAACCTTTTCCGTGGGTTCTCTGTTGCACACAAAACGCTGCTGCCCGTCTCATAACCAGAACGAAGAAACACGACCACGTCACTGCTGTACTTATCGATCTTCACTGACTTCCGATCAAACAACGGATTGAGTACAAACTGCTAATGTTGACGTTTCGAAGCCTTTACGGCCTAGTTGCATCATATATAACCGACCTACTAATTCCTTACCAGACGACTCGTGCGCTACGCTCCACGGACGCTCACCTGCTGGTGGTTCCACGATGCAGGCTACATACACAGGGAAAAAGCATTTCAAGTGATGCTCCACGGCTCTGGAACAATCTGCCGCTTGCCATGCGTGCCACAGACTGCCTCGGTTCGTTCAAAAAGCAACTGAAGACATTTCTGTTTAAAAGAGCGTTTTCGTTTTAAAAGAACATTTATGATATCCATTTTTAATATCTACTATTTATCAACTATTTAATATTTATAATTTTTTTACTTGTAATATAATATTTTTTTATTTATAAGTATACATATTTTAGTATCATTAAGACTAATAGTATTTATTTATATTGAACAATTTATATTGATCAATTCATTTTACAACTACACCTCTATTTTTAAACTTTAAGGTAATCTGTATATTCCTATAAAGTGTAATGTGCCTCTGAATGATTTTATTGCTAGAGATATGGCGTAGACAAATCCTGTTCTTTATTATTATATATTATTATCTATCATTAACATCCTCCATTTGGCCGCCACACTAATCATGTAGGAGGTAGGAGTTGCATTTATCAGGAGTCAAACTAGTAGAGATTCAGTATATAATGAAGATTAAAAGTCTATAATATTAATAAGACCAAGCCCTGAGGAAAAATCTAAAATATATTCAATAAATAAATATAAATAAAAACAACCAATAAATAAATTACTGATAAATTATTAAAAAGGACCAGTGATCCAATATAAGCTAACTGTGGAGGTTCCAGGCTTATGGAACCCGTGTCTTGAACATGTTTCTTGTTCTGGCAGCCGTAGCTGTGTCAGGAAGTTCATTGCAATTGTTACTGGTTTTAGGGAGGAATGAACGGCGTCTGTATGTGGTCCAGCACTGTAGGATGTATCTGACAGAGCTACTGTATGTGTCTTCTTTGTCTGGCCGGAGCTTGAAGGAGCTTGAAGCTGTCGACTATTCCTTGATTCACGGTATCACTCATCGGCAGTTCGATAGACCAAATCAATTCAACGGCACAACACCTGTAAAAAGGTGTAACCGTCTTTTAATGAGAGTCTTCAACATACACGTGGCTTCACCAGTCAGTATCATAATTATCTGATATAATAGTATATAATAAAATAATGAAACTAACAGTCACAATCAACCGGATATATGTAAAATATATGAATTACACAAAACCAGCAGCTCTAAGACTACAATAGTCTTTACTATAGTATCTGTTACTCTTGGTATCCGATGTTCTCGTGGAGCTTGCTTAGCCTCGCTACATTCCTATAGATCGATTCACATGACGCCATTCTTGGCGTATCACTCGCTTGGACAACCTGGTGTCAACGGCCGGTAGAACTGTTGCTGCGTGATGATTCCTTCAGCTCTTGACACGTGAGCTTCATCTATGACAATGCAGACATGACAGTTGACAGGGCTCATTACTTTAGACTTATTTTATGATCGACGACAGCAAACTATATTGTCAATAATGTTAGGCTAAATATCCTATAAAACATTATTTTATTGTGAGTAAAACAGTATTTTTATTCTAGTGATGCAGGTCTTTCATTTTGAACAATAGTTACAATGTAGGTTGACCTTTCTCCGATACTGTCTAACATGGCCGCTATGTGACTGGATGAATTGTTCGCTTTGAGGAAACTTGATGATTGGAAATCAATTTACGGACATTCCTGTCTTTCGCCCTTTCAAAATTAGCTCATAAATGGAAATATTTTATGTAGCAGTTAAGTAGTTGGATAAAGTGCAGGGAGCACACGTGAAAATATAAAGGGGTGGTGTTTACACCAGGTCAACCAACTGTGTGGACATGGCCGACTTGTGATAGTAAACAAAATACGATGAATAAGCGATGAACAAAGTCACCCAACAGTTGCATCCGCGCTATGGTTCCTCTCGTGACGTCACTTTCTGTCGTAACGTTGGTAACGTTATTTTATTTAAACGCAATGGCTGCTAGTCGTGGCAATCTTTTTGGAAATAGTTACAATATAAAGACGCCGAAACACCACTTGTTCAAAAGGTTAAATTAAATTTACATCTTGCACGACCATTTCATGAGTCAAATCTCCATAGGCGTTAGAATGTGAACTTGAAGAGACTGCTAAATAAACATTTACATTTACAGAGACTGTAGAAAGACACGTATAACATGTCTCGTGCTAATTTGGCCCAAGAATGCATAAACGTCTGCGCCAAAATAGGGCATCGAAGCAATCAATCAGTACCTACATCACGATGTCCAGGGGAGACAGTGCCAAATCACGGATCTCCCTGGCGATTGGCGTACCTCGGGTAATCGAATTATTTTGGAGAGTTGCCGAACGCCGAAAGAGATCATTTCAGAGCCATTCCGGTTATCGGCGGCCAATGTCGATGTGAATCGTACATCAAGGCTGTCGCACATAGCTGCACTTTGTTGTGCGTTCGTGTCTGCGTAACGACAAACACGCATTGGTATTGAATATTTAACAAGATTTAACAAGATTGCCACCTAGAGATTCAACTCTAGATGGCAGGTGGACTAGGAAGCCATTTGGCTTATCGAGAGTCCAACCTATCTATCTAAGTATACCCCGCCCTTCTTAGGTATATTTCAATTTTATTTTTAAATATATTAACACTGCTAGCACCTACACAATCAGCTGATAATCTGTTCCATTCGTTTACTGTTCTTTGTGAAAATGAAAATTTTCTAATATCTAGTCTACACTGCTTCTTTGCTAATGTAACTCCCATGTCCGTCCTTCTCTCTTCCTTGACTGAAAAAAATATTTCTGTTATTTTCATATCATTCAATATTTTAAACACCTGAATCTGATCTCCTCTCAATCTTCTGGTTTCTAGTGTTGTTAAACCACATTCTTTTAGACGCATTTCATAACTAATATTCCTGATTTTTTTTAACATTTTGGTTGCTCTCCTTTGTACTCTTTCTAGCATATCAATATCCTTCTTGCGATATGGCCTCCATGCTTATATACAATATTCTAAGTGAGGCCTAACTATTGTTTTATGCAATATTCTAAGTGAGGCCTAACTTTTCTTTGTACACTATATTTCGCCTAATTAATCCAAGAATTTGGTTTCCCTTCGCTGCTGCAATTCCACTCTGCTCTGATACCTTCATGTCAGCACTAATAGTTAACCCTAAGTCCTTTTCCTTTAAGGTAGTATTTAGTACAGTATCACCATTGTATATTGTGCATCTTTTTTCCATGTCCTGTGTGAAGGCACTTACACTTTCAAATTAAACAGCATTTGCCACTTCTCAGACCATTCTATCAACTTATTAAGATCATATTGTAAATTGTCTATCTGCATCACTTTTAATTTTCTAAACACTTTTGTGTCGTCCGCAAACTTCAACACCTTGCTTGTTATGTCATCATCCAAATCATTGATATATATTAAGAATAAAATAGGTCCCAGTACTGATCCCTGCGGTACTCTACTCAAAACCGCTTTCCAGTTTGAAACCTCCCCATCAACTACTTCTCTTTGTCTTCTACCAATAAGCCATTTTTCTATCCAGTTGATCATTCCATTTCCTATGCCGTGGCTTTTAGTTTAAGTAGTAGTCTTTGGTGTGGCACTTTGTCAAAGGCTTTTTTAAAATCTAAGTAGATTATATCTACTGGTGATCCCTCATCTAGCCACTTTGTGACATCTTCCAAAAACATAACATATTTGTTAAGCATGACCTCGCTTTTTAAAACCCATGTTGAGATGGGTTTATCAATTTATTTTTAACAAGAAAATCAACCAGGTGATCTTCAATTAGTCTTTCTAATAGTTTGCAAATCACCGATGTTAAACTCACTGATCTATAGTTCTCTGACTTGTTTCTCGAACCTTTTTAAATAATGGCATAATGTTTGCTTCTTTCCATTCTAACGGAACTATTCCCTCCTCTAATGACAAATTGAACACTGTTGCAAGCGGTATGCTGATTTTTTCTACAATTTCCAATAGTAATTTGGAAGGAATCCCATCTTCAGGTGATTTATTATCCTTCATATCTCTTATTTTCTAGCTACCATTGTTGGGGTTACAATTGGTTGTCCTAAATAGTCAAACTCTCTCCCTTCGAACTTAGTCTCAAGTACTGGTAATATCCTAATATCTTCCCTGGTAAACACCGAACTAAAGTACTCATTTAGGTTTTCTGCCATTAAGAATCCCTCTGTTATTATGTTTTCACTACCTTGTAGAGGACCGACCTTATCCTGAACTTTCTGTTGCTTCGAACATACGCATAAAAACTCTTGCTGTCATGTTTTATATTAAAAGCTATTTTTTGTTCGTAGCTTCTCTTTGAATTTCTAATTTCAGCTGTAGCTTGATTAAGTGCTTCTTTATAAATGCTATAGTCTTCTTCACTTCCGGTATGTCTATATGTCTTCCACATCATTTGCTTGTACTTGATTTTCTAATGGCTTCTTTCGATAAGTTTTCTTCTTTGACCGTTTCCCCTGTTTTTCAAGGGGACAAATTTGTCAACGACGCAGTCAATTTCACTCTTTAAAATATTCCAGCATTCTGTTGCTGTCTTCAGTGTGTTATTCCAGTCTATCTTTGCTAAATATTCCCTCATGTCTTATATCTTCCTTTGTGAAATTTTTCCTGTACCTTATTTTTCTATTCCGTTCTCCTTTACTTTGATAATAAAATGTATCTGGTTGTGATCACTACATCCTAGTGGCTCACATATCTTGACGTATAACAATTCCTTCTGTAGACTCAATACTATGTCTACCTAGTTTGCTTCTTTACATGTTGAGAGGAAACTATCTTGTACCAATTTAAAAACTCTTGATCTCTCTCGGTACTCTGTAGGGAATGTCCTGTATATGCCCATGGTTCGGAAATCCCCATAATAATACAGTCCGTTTACTCACTTCTTTGATAGCGTTATGTATTTTTCATTCTTCCATGCTTATGTTTGGACTCCCATACACTTACACTAAACCAACAGTTAATGTTGACTTTCCTGTAACTATGTTACACCAGACAGCATCTTCATTCTGCTTCTTTTACTAATTTTATTTCATAAGCTTGGATGGATTCTTTAATATATAAAATAACTCCGCCTCCCCATCTTCCCTAATCTATCTTTCCTAAACATTACATACCCTGTCATTCCTAATTCAGCATCTGATATATCAGGTGTGGCCCAAGATTCAGTTATACCTATTATGTGAATATCTTCTACCATAATGTTTGGTTCATTTCTTTTGTTTACTATGCTCCTTGCATTTAAACAAACACATTTATAACCAAATTCCGTAGGGCTTTCCAGGCTTTTCTTTGCTGATGTCTTTTTGCTATCTTTATCTATGCCTCTAATATTTGGCTACTCTGTGTATCCCCCTGCGAAACTAGTTTAAAAAGTTGCAACCTGTTCCATTATTCATCGATCGAAGAAGGTTCTCGGAGAACACTGCTGCGCCCTTTCCGCTTAGTGGGCCATCTCTCATAAACATGTCTTCTTTACCAATAAAATATCCCCACAAATCTACAAATCCAACTCCTTCTTCTTCACACATCTGCTCTAATAGTCAGTTAATTGCCATCCTCTTGCAATTTCTAAATGTTGTTCCCCTTCCCCTCATCACTGGCAAGATTCCTGAGGTATGATCTGTTCAACTCTCGTCTTCTTCAGTGTCTCTACCAACTCTCTGTATCTCTTTACTATCCTGTTTGTTCCATCCCTGTCTGCATTGTTCGTCCCTACATGTACTAATATAGACCCCCTTGGCCATGCCCCAAAACTTTCTCTACCCGTTCAGTCACATGTTCTATCCTAGCCCCCGGAAGACAAACAACAACGTCTTCTCCTTTGTAATGTCCTGTCTGTCTTTCCCAGAAAAATGGAGTCTCCCATAAATACACTCTTTCTGTTCTCAATGCCCCTCGATCACTGCTTCAGAGTAGCTCCTCATTTGCATCTCCCTGTTTGCTGACTTTTCCCCTGCCACTTTCTCTGTTGTTCCTTTCTTTCCGGTCTCTTTCTCTTTTCTTCCTTGTTGACTTCCGTTTGGTCACATCACCTCTCCTTCCTTTCTTTTCATCGTCTTGCCTCCTGTCGCATCTACTTCTCTCATCTCTTGTCCTTCTCCCTCCCTCCTTCTCTCCTGTCACTTTCTCCCCCTGTCACCTTCTATGTCATGTTTCCTGTTGTTCTTTCTCCATTTGTTGTCCTTGCAATCACCCTCCCTCCACTCTGCATCCCCTTCACAATCTCCGTTAGCCTAGCTAACTCTGCTGTCAGACAGTCCACTTTCCAACACCCTAAACATTGGAACGTAAGCCCTTCCTCATTTGTTTCTGACCAAGTTTTCCCACCCCGTGCAGCAAAATCCACCAAGCTGTGGCAGTGGTTACACACCAGTACTTCTTGCCTTCACTTGCCGCTTGCCAGGTGCCATATTACGATTTTTCAAAATCAACTCTTAGTTTAAACCAACTTAGTCTTTAGAAAGACTGTTTGTTTATTGTGTACAGCAACTGCAGCACACTTTATGTTATAAACAACTTACTACCTATGCTACCATGAACAATAAGTTTAGTCTGTACTGGTACCGTTCCCTAGCGGAAACGTTGGACACTACCGATATAAACAAACAAACAAGGGTTTCCTACTAAAACGCTTGTTTATTTTTAATAACAATGATACCTATTCACAGTTTTATCTTACATATGTAGTTGTTACTCTTATTGCTTTATCTCTTATATACTATATCAAATATGTATGAATACGCACGAATACGCACGTTTAAATGTGTGTGTGTGTGTGTGTGTGTGTGTGTGTGTGTGTGTGTGTGTGTGTGTGTGTGTGTGTGTGTGTGTTTGTGTGTGTGTGTGTGTGTGTGTGTGTTTGTTTGTGTGTGTGTGTGTGTGTGTGTGTGTGTGTGTGTGTGTGTGTGTGTGTGTGTGTGTGTGTGTGTGTGTGTGTGTGTGTGTGTGTGTGTGTGTGTGTGTGTGTGTGTGTGTTAAAATGCCTGCATGCGTTCATGCGCGTGTCTGTGAGGTGCATGTGTGTGTATGTGCGTGCGTGCGTTTGGGTGGGCATACTATTCTCTGTGGTATACTGATATTATTTGGTTGTGTACCGATATTTTTATTAAGTGTGTGTCAGCATCAACACCCTTTGCTAACAATGTAGTAACAGTTACGAATATATCACATGTTTATGAATATAGTCAATGTATTGTTTCCATCAACAGCGTAGTGCTTTTAAAGAAAACTTACGGATCGAATAACTATTCGTTCTTATCAAAAACTATTAATGCAGGAAAGACCTGACAAGCCAACTATTGCCTTGTGCATTTGATTCGTGAAACATTTATTTGGTTAGGCGATCTTGGTAAATAGATTACACTTTATCGTATTTAATATCGACATGAGTTGCCATTCGCTCCATATTCACCGCTGCCTTTAATAAATTGCTTTGTCATGTCCACGCGTGCAAACAAATCACAAATTCTCCTAACCCACTCGTTCCCAATGGCCATATATCCGTCTCGTTATAAAACGAGACGTGCGTGATGGCGACGCAAGAGGAAATCAAAGACGACCATTCACGTTCTCTCGGTCAAGTGGCACGGGAAACCGCGAGAAATAAAACGCACGCGGACACACCGGTGCAATAAAGTTGACATTGGCTAATAAAGATAGTCCGGAAATAGGCGGATTTCGGAAACAGCTCATTCCTGTCGTCTTGTCAGTTGCTGTCATTTGGTGCATAGCAAAACGGATGCGTTTTGACAGCTGTACGTACTCATGACATTGTGTTCACACGATATCAATATAACGCGCGTGTATGTATTCATGTCCATGGGCGATATACGTTATGCTGACACGATATAATGCGAGGGTCTACCAAATTAGAAAATCGGGCCAACGTGACAGAACTGTCTGACAATATATCGACGTGGTGACTTGACGCCAGATGTAAACAGAGGTGTCGCGGGCGTGGGTGTTCGCGAGTCTGTGACTATTTGTGGTTGAGTAAGTGACGAGCTCGGCAGGCAAATGCAATCGCAAGCAGCCATCTTGCATCAGCGTTCCACAGTTATCAGCATTCGTATCCGGGTTTGCTTTATGAGGAAAACCAGACACACAACTCTGATCGCTGACGTGTAGTGGACACAAACTTATGACAGTGACAAGCTAAGATGAAAATTAGGTTATTTGTCCGTCCGTCCGTCCGTCCGTCCGTCCGTCCGTCCGTCCGTCCGTCCGTCCGTCCGTCCGTCCGTCCGTCCGTCCGTCCGTCCGTCCGTCCGTCCGTCCGTCCGTCCGTCCGTCCGTCCGTCCGTCCGTCCGTCCGTCCGTCCGTCCGTCCGTCCGTCCGTCCGTCCGTCCGTCCGTCCGTCCGTCCTCCGTCCGTCCGTCCTCCGTCCGTCCGTCCGTCCGTCTCCGTCCGTCCGTCCGTCCGTCCGTCCGTCCGTCCGTCCGTCCGTCCGTCCGTCCGTCCGTCCGTCCGTCCGTCCGTCCGTCCGTCCGTCCGTCCGTCCGTCCGTCCGTCCGTCCGTCCGTCCGTCCGTCCGTCCGTCCGTCCGTCCGTCCGTCCGTCCGTCCGTCCGTCCGTCCGTCCGTCCGTCCGTCCGTCCGTCCGTCCGTCCGTCCGTCCGTCCGTCCGTCCGTCCGTCCGTCCGTCCGTCCGTCCGTCCGTCCGTCCGTCCGTCCGTCCGTCCGTCCGTCCGTCCGTCCGTCCGTCCGTCCGTCCGTCCGTCCGTCCGTCCGTCCGTCCGTCCGTCCGTCCGTCCGTCCGTCCGTCCGTCCGTCCGTCCGTCCGTCCGTCCGTCCGTCCGTCCGTCCGTCCGTCCATAGTTGCAGTTATTGGTGGTAAATGACCAATACGTTCCCTGATAACCCTCTGTTGTTGATCAGATTCCTTTGGTTAAATGACATCCCAGACAGTCTGGCATCATACATACAGTCCATCATTGACATCCATATTAGCGAACAAGAATGGCATATAGAATCCCATCTAGGAAAATGTCAGTCCATCCCATTTGGAAGTACTAAAAATCCCGTTAAACCGTATCTTTATTTGTGCTTATGAAAAACTCTTACCCAATCGTCCAATACATGTCTTGCAGGATCTTAGACTTTAGCGAACTTGCTATCACATACTGTTTATTTTGAACCTACGAATTGATCGCGAACCCGTATCAACACCTTTAAATAGTATTTCGATTAACCGTTCTACGCCGTTTGACACAGGAAACAAATGCAGGGCATTGTGCCAGTTGTAATCAAGGACATAATTGACGCACGATACACGAATGACGCAGACACGACTTTCCGTATTTGACCTTATCGAGGCAGCCAAATGACGTTGACGTCAATAAAACTGTATCGGCGCTTGCTGTGCGATGGGGGCGACTGACGGACTGACACAAATCGGTTGCGTCAGCTGTGCTAAGGATGGAAATTTCATTCCGAAATTTACACATCGTAACGTTATTTTTCTCCTTTGATCGCTTGTGACTTTCAACCTATCAGGACCCTGCGAATATTCGCTCCTTCTCTCGGGAGTTTAACCAATCATATTCCCAGATGAGTGATATGGTGTATTATTAATATTTCAATGCTGTGTAACATATATCGAATAGTAAAATGCACAGTATTGAACAGGTCGTCAGTGATGTGAAATAGTTATTGTTATTTCTTTCTCAGTGGACATGAAGTAACATTTTTTTAAACTTAAAATATGTTATTATTTTATTATCGAAAAGGCTTTGTCATAGATTGTTCAAAATATACCTTAGCCCCGCGTCTAAATATTTGTTGCCAAGCTTTGGTCAAAATACCCGACATAAACCTAGAAATCAAGTACCATAGACATTGAAAGAGATGGAGTCAGACCACATTTGCATTTTCCATAGGCGACCATTATAACGTTTCCGTCATTTCCTACTAATCTTGAAGAGCTCTGTTATTGAAAATTTCACAGCATATTTACCCTCCATAGACAGAAGTTCTGTGAAATATTCGTGAACTTCTAATACCTCAGGCAAAACTTCTTTCAAACCTTACACCCCTCCATTTCTGCGTGAACCACCCATGGATTGCCCCTGATTACATCACCAAGCAAAATTACAACTGTATTAATATGCAGAAATGCACCGACTGACAGCTGTCATAATTTGACAGCTCTGATGCCACGCTGCACGAAAACATAATTTATAATCACTCCACACTACATATGTGCTCACAGAATTTCAGACAACCTGCACAATGCTGCTTTTAAAGGGCACTCTTTGGTCGCACGGGTAGTGGCGGACGAGCACCTTATTGTGGTCTTACATGAGATGTTTAGTAAGTAGCGCGTCTGTTTTGTCCATAACAATCTATTACGTTGCATGAATTGTCGGAATTGTTAGCGAACGAATTATCGCACACCACTAAGGCTCAAAAACGAGACTGACGGATGCATCGCAAACCAAATACATATATTATATTGCATAATTTGTTAGAACTATCCCATTCGCTAAATAATTGTATAACTGCAACCTTAATTTATATTTGCCTATAGCATTGAACTTCGAACACCTCCCAGAACGCGCCCGTAAATGAGTCGTCATTTATAACAAGCATACCACGTAGTGAGAGGCGTATGTAATCAGATCGCGTGACGTCACAGACAGTCTTGGTCCATGACGTCACAGTATGTCTGCCTGTAGACGTAACGGCAATCAAAAACAAATGCTTGTCTTGAGAACAACAAACCAAGCAGACAGGTCACAAAAAAACGGAACGTTAATAGGCGAGACAGTGGGTTCACTTAATGAGAGAGTACCGATCTCTAATACAGTTCACGCTCGGGGCTGATTGCTTCAGAAACACGATTAATTAATTGTGTTTCGTGTCAAACGCCAGTTGGCGCTACAAGGGCGGAATGTAGCTCCGTCTAGTCAGAGAGGTTGGCTCGTCGCGCGCAGCAAAAGCATCGCCATTGATCGCTGAGAGGAGCCAGAGTTTGTTGTTGAAGTCTGTGCGTGCATGTATGTCAGTAATACAGAGTCATATATGATTGAGTCATTGCATTAGATTCAAACATTCGTCGTCGTTGATAATGCTGTCTCGCTTTGTACACCAGGGAATTTTAGTCGGTGAGGAATTCCCATAGAAGGGACAGCTGGAATTAAATGGAAGGGAGATGGGAGGGAGTATTTTCCACTGGCTGACGCGTAGTTGTACTTGAACATTGCCATCGCATCGTCGCGAAATAGTTAATATCGAATGTCCATAGTACTGTGCCAAGTGCATTCACTGGTAGATCAATTTAATCATGCTTCTAGGCAAGTCACGTCGATTCTGGTTTATTCGAGCATTGCGTAATAACGGCTAGTAAAAAATAAAGGTGCAAGGTGTCTCGAATTATCCATGGTTTATTTATTCACGAATGAAATCCTGTTTCACACAATCGTTATGTGTGTGTGTGTGTGTGTGTGTGTGTGTGTGTGTGTGTGTGTGTGTGTGTGTGTGTGTGTGTGTGTGTGTGTGTGTGTGTGGTGCGTGCGTGCGTGCGTGCGTGCGTGCTGTGCGTGTGCGTGTGCGTGTGCGTGTGCGTGTGCGTGTGCGTGTGCGTGTGCGTGTGCGTGTGCGTGTGCGTGTGCGTGTGTGTGTGCGTGTGGTGTATGTTGTGTGTTGTGTGTTGTGTGTTGTGTGTTGTGTGTTGTGTGTTGTGTGTTGTGTGTTGTGTGTTGTGTGTTGTGTGTTGTGTGTTGTGTGTTGTGTGTTGTGTGTTGTGTGTTGTGTGTTGTGTGTTGTATGTTGTGTGTTGTGTCTTGTGTCTTGTGTCTTGTGTCTTGTGTCTTGTGTCTTGTGTGCGTGTCTGTGTGTGCCGTGCATGCATACCCGCTTGTGCTCTGTATTAAAGTTGATATCTGCTCTAAGCCGTACACTATGGTACGATATGTTCATAATGTGTACATTAGTGCAGTATAATTATGCGGATACATCTATACGTTCCTTCCTTTGGGTTCATTTTGCTTGTTCACTTTTACTGGATATCACAACACGCAGAGTAAATAAAATGTTTCGCCGTGTCACAACACATCACACATCACACCAACAACGCGCACGCGACACGCGACGCGCGACGCGCGACGCGCGACGCGCAACGCCACGCGCAACGCGCAACGCGCAACGCGCAACGCGCAACGCGCAACGCGCAACGCGCAACGCGCAACGCGCAACGCGCAACGCACGGCAACGCACAACGCACAACGCACAACGCACAACGCACAACGCACAACGCACAACGCACAACGCAGCTGATGAATTCGCTGATCTGACTAAGGAGACCTTCTCGTGCTGGACGCAAGTGCAGACGCGCGGTCGATTCAAGGACAGTGTCCATTGCTGTCCTTGTTTTTTTGCGTTCAAGCGCTGGAGGTGAACTGTCAGTGGTCAACGAGAATAGGAGGACGTCCCACCGCAAATGTCACAAGTGCTCTCCGTGTCGCAGCAGTCTTCATTTCAGAAATGACCGTCGCGCTCTTGACATTTCGCGCAACGTCCGGCGGGTTTATTGCGTGGCGTCAAACACTGATTGTGATGTTTTCGCGTGCGTCGGGTTGTTTTATAGGATACTTTCGTGTAACACGTTTCCTGTTTTTGTTGTTGAATTTTTGTATTGCCTGACAAACAAGCAAATAACATGGAAATACAACTGTCTCGATTATCATCCTAGTGTCTGGCATTATTTGTAATTTTATTGTTGTTGTTGTTGCTGCTGCTGCTGCTGCTGCTGCTGCAGCTGCTACTGCTGCTGTTGTTCTGGTGTCCACGACGAAAGAAATTTGAAAGAAAACTCGCTAAAGAATATCCGCCGGCATATCATAAAATCTTTATGCGTTGCGTCTTCGTTACTTCCAGCGTAGGTGTGTCTGGCGATTCGTATCGACTTCATCAGTTTTATTATATGGACCACTGGATCATTATGTAAGCTGTTGACCTTTGTCGGTGCTTGGTGTCTGGACGGTCAGTGGTCTCATGCCCTCTCGGCGTCCAGTCGACCGTATTTGTCTACGTCCTTTATTTTGCTTCTTCCGATTGCGTCATGCTCATGATATGTTCTGTTCTTCTAACATTGTCGGAATTCGGCAATTCAGCAACTATTTCCTTTAGAAATGTTGTGTATATTGCTGGCTCTACGGTTCCTGGTGTAACATACTAGCAATGATATGTTATGTAACTTAGTCGAGGGTATATTATTGGAATGTATTTCAGTTGATGGGGAAAGTGTCGGACATCTTTAACAAATACACGTACAACTTAAAATATAGCATACAGTAGTACAGACCGTCAGTGTGCGGACCAGTAAGTACAGACCGTCAATGTGCGGACCACTAAATACAAACCGCCAGTGTGCGGACCACTAAGTACAGACCGTCAGTGTGCGGACCAGTAAATACAGACCGTCAGTGTGCTGACCACTAAGTACAGACCGTCAGTGTGCGGACCAGTAAATACAGACCGTCAGTGTGCGGACCAATAAGTACAGACCGTCAGTGTGCGGACCAATACGTACAGACCGTCAGTGTGCGGACCAATACGTACAAACCGCCAGTGTGTGGACCAATACGTACAGCCAGTCAGTGTGCGGACCAATACATACAAACCGCCAGTGTGCGGACCAATACGTACAGACCGTCAGTGTGCGGACCAATACGTACATACAGTCAGTGTGCGGACCAATACGTACAAACCGCCAGTGTGCGGACCAATATGTACAGACCGCCAGTGTGCGGACCAATACGTACAGACCGTCAGTGTGCGGACTAATACGTACAGACCGTCAGTGTGCGGACCAATACGTACAAACCGCCAGTGTGCGGACCAATACGTACATACCGTCAGTGTGCGGACCAATATGTACAGACCGTCAGTGTGCGGACCAATAAGTACAGACCGCCAGTGTGCGGACCAATACGTACAGACCGTCAGTGTGCTGACCACTAAGTATAGACCGTCAGTGACCTTTAAGTAAGACCGTCACATTAGAAAAACCCTTAGAAATAAATTGTGATCCTTAACTGAATACCTGGAAACTGTCAACACCACAAAGTGCCACCAGGGGGCATTGTCACTGGTGTGTCACAGAAGTAATGTCCTCGGTAACACGGTAATTGATATTTTCATTTTGAGAAAAAATCATTAAATTTAATACCAGATTTTGTTTAACGATGAGTTTTTCTTATGAGCTCTTTGTGTTAATGTAAATACCCCCTGGTGTGTTTTAAATATGCGATTATTGCATAATTTATGTATTTCTGTCATATGTTCCGTGTCGAAGGTCGTGAGGCACATATTGACTCAATTATCCAACTAGCGTGAAATTATTTGTTATTCAAATTTTTCGAATTTCGTTCAGATCACGTTCAGTCTCAATTTATTTAATCGACGGGTAATAGTCGAGACGGTACACACCTTGATAAGACGCGTTGTTCTCTTCTTCTTTTTTTCTTTCTTTCTTTCTTTCTGGAAGTGTAGGTACCACTGGCATCGGTACTGGCTCGAGTTCCTTTCACCTGTCATCTCCCTTCACCATTCCCCTCTGTCTCTCGCTCTTGCTTTTGACCCGAGTTGACCTGCTCTTGACCCAGATCGTCTGGAGTCAACCTGCTCCGGAGCAAGTACATCCAGGTCAGGTCATGACCGGCCATGTTGACCCAGTCCAAGCAGAGATGGTTCTAGCTTGACATGCACGGACACTTCTGAGAATACATAATACAAAATACTACTCAACATAAATCACTGCCTCCTCACTCCAGGAAAGCAGCTTTAATCCTGCCTCAGTAACGCGATGATGAAACAAATCCCCAAGTCAGCACTCGTCATATTTCTAGGCATTTTTCTCGGAACAGTCCGGGACAACTTCCGTCTTGTCTCGTGCAGTTGTGGCTGCGAGCTTCGCGTGCGTTCGTGCGTTCGTGCGCTCTGCGGACGATGCTGTTATGTCGTACGAAAATTGATTAACGTTAAAAAACGTCTCCTCGTTTGTACGCGCTGGCCGAGCGCATGACATTTTAATGATGCCATCCTTGAGTCGCGGTCACGTGAGATGCGCCAGTGACGGCGCAACGACAGAAGATATTTGTCGGGTCCATGTACAAACTAGCGATGCAGCATACGGACCGGAAGCGTGCTCTGCCAACACCTATGACAGCGTAACTAACTGCGTGCATTTTAACGGTAATTGTCATACAAGACAGGCGGCCTCAGAAAAGGATCCATCGCGACAACTTGCTTGGCCGAACGGTTACGGTGTATTCGGGCGTGGGGCGCCCCGGTAAATCGTGTTTTATCGGACAGTGAAATCAACTGTTCTCGATAAGAACTCCCGTTTCGCCGCGGCCTGTGCAATCAAGTCGTCTGTCGTACTACAGCCATCCCGGACCGTGGCGTCTTCGCCGTTCTTCGCAACCTCGCGGCGCTGGTTGACAAGCGTTCGGACAAGTCCGGCGAGCCTTGTGTGTCTGTCACGGCGTCGCGTTTTTGAAGCACTGCACCCGGCAATGAATAATACATATGACGGCTGAATGGCAAATTGGCACCCATTGTTTGAAGGCGTGCCATGACGACGCTTGCCAAGCTGCCGACCGTAGCCGCGGAGAAGGTGGATATTTCCGTGCATAACACATCATGTCCGGTCGCAGGACGACAAATGGTCTGCGTTCTACGACGGGGAAGAAGGGACCCGGAGGAGATGCGGTCATCACTCAGCTGTTCACGTTGCTCAAACCGACGGTACTGAAGGACGACCCGAAATCCGTGAGTTTCTGGGTTGCCTTTTGTCTTTTAATTGGAGAATGAGTGTCCCAGTGAAGGGTTTGCCGTTGATGTCTGTGTTGGTTTGCCGTAGACGTTACGCCAAGTGTTTGCTGTATTGATACGACAGATACATGAGTATTCAGTACGTTTCTTAAAAATAAAATCTATGATAGGTGCTTTAGTAGTAATATCGCGACGGTATGTTTCATTTGTTTGTATCGTACTTTCGGTAACGTTGGTACGCTTCCGGGAACTTGACTGTGTTATGACGACGCATGGTGAATTGATCGTCGATATCCGCAATGAGGTGGTGTGCTTGTGTCATTCTTCTAGAAGCAGCTGGATAGTTTCATCACAAACAGTGCATGTGTTGTGTGTGGTGGCCCTTATAGCTTTGGTATACCTAGGCCCTAATATGTTTTATTTTGTCGCCCAGTTTTGTGGTAGGTTTTGCTAGCGGTTTGTTGAGCTGAATTGGTTTTCGAATCATCCATCACTGCTGTGATGCAAACTTCGAGACAAGGTTTATCTTGACATACTGAGACAATGTCCATTGCTTTAATGGATACTTATAACAACATTACATACGTATTTATGAAAAGTGAGCTTTTATTATAGATCTGCGTTCGGGCAGTTGTTGTAACTTGATATATAATTATCTAGGATGAAATCTTAGTCAGTTTCTACGTTTGGGTAACGATGATGTTATACATTGGTTTCTGGACGGGTGTTAAATCACACTTAAGAAATAGAATGATGCGCTGCTTACAAGACAATCCAGCAATATGATTAAGGCCATGTAGCAACATACCTACTAAACAACGGGTAATCAATATGCATCTTCATATCCTTTCCCGAACCGCTGGCGATAACGTTCAGCAAATAAATTACATTAATTCCATGACGTCGGCGGTGATAACACATGATCCATCAATGCTGTCCTGCACTCAAGGGACTGGTCGCACTACTTCCTCTCGATCTCGTCGGCCAGTCACGTGGGGTCAACGAGACTTAGCGAGAGTCTATTTTATGATATTTCGTTATCGCCATTTTTGCTGACAGAGTCATTTTAAGGATATGCAGCTATGATTGGCTTCCAAAGATGTAGGCGAAATGGACGTCACATTGTTATTGTTGTTATTATTCTAATTGTTCAGAGGTTATACTCGGTTGTTTGGACTCTCGTGATACTGACATCTAGACGGAGGTACAAAGGAGGAGGTTCTGAGAAATTGTTTTCATAAAACACCAAGCAACTGTCATTCTCCTATCATGCGTACGTGTAGGTCTGGGATTGTTCATTCCGTAGAATAAGCTCTACGGGAATTCTACTGCTAAAATGATCATTTATATGTGCGTGGCATGCATTTTTCCAATATGCGTTGTAATCTTTGAACAATTTCAAGATCTCGTGGAGCGTCATCTACGTGGATGGCAGTGTCAGATATGTCTGTAATAAAACACCAGTCCTATCGAGATAGTCGAAAAGCACTTTGTCTAATATATTGCTTGGTGTGTCCAGTGGTTTTCCTGTAGCCACGTATAACATGTATATAATGGTTATTTTGCTACTTTATCCGAACCGTGCTGAATTGCGATTGTTATTATGACACGAGAATAAAAAAGTGGCAAGGCATCACCGTCGGTCGAGACACACGACGAATGACATGTCGCGATGCAGATATTATATCTACCGATGAAGTTTTAATGAGTAAACAGCGACTGCCGTCTGGGGACGTCCGTTGTGTGCACTGGGACACGGTACTAGGTGCACAGAGGCCAGCCTCAGATGTGGGCTGACCTCAACCACATACTGTCTTGTACTTGCTTCTAATGGTCTAGAGCATCTGAAAGAGCACGACTTGCGTGCGCCGTAGGGTCGCAGCTGGCCAGATTGGCCAAATAGATGACCGCTTCATTTTCTTTCCGTGTGACTCCAACAACATGTGCATGTGTCCATAACTGCATGTATTGTATCCGTGACAACACATCGCAACGTTCACAACAACAAATTATCATCTGCACAACAAAACGTCGTTATCTCAAATAAACGCATTTTCATCTCCACGCTAATATATCATCATGTCGACAACACGCGTTGTTATAGCCACGATTATACATCATAATCTCGATAAAAATACATCATCATCTCCACAATTATATCTACAAATCATATCAACATCGTGTCAACTCTCACGTCGATATAGAACGGTGTCTTGGCGCCCTTCCAACCTTCTTTTCGGGCCTGCTACACGTGACACGACGTAAGACAAAGCGTCATTGTGACGTCACGGTGACGTAGTTAATGGCGTCCGCCGCGGCGTAAAAGGGAGATTGCGTGTCTGTGTGGAGGATCGCGACTCTGCTCGGATTAACCGCCGACATCGAGGTACCGGGGCTCGGCTTACTCTCGTTGTCCAGCTGCGTGCCATTTGTGCTTCTTGAGTCAACGCTTAAGGACACACGGAGCGCCCCGTGAAACAAACAAACAGCGTGGTGCAAGAGCGTAAACAGGCCCCGCCAACTGAGTAATTGGTTCGTTAGTAGTCCTCCCCTGCACAACTCACCGGGTCTGACCTGCTTCTTTAGATCATCGGTAATCGGCCGTCTTCGGCGGCACTTGGAGGTGCATCGACGTGTTCCCAGGGCCGATAACACACGGGCCACGGTGTTTCATCGAGTCACTGTGCGAACGGTCGGTCGGTCGGTCGGTCGGTCGGTCGGTCGGTCGGTCGGTCGGTCGGTCGGTCGGTCGGTCGGTCGGTCGGTCGGCCCGGTGGGTTTCGGTCGGTCGGTCGGTCGGTCGGTCGGTCGGTCGGTCGGTCGGTCGGTCGGTCGGTCGGTCGGTCGGTCGGTCGGTCGGTCGGTCGGTCGGTCGGTCGGTCGGTCGGTCGGTCGGTCGGTCGGTCGGTCGGTCGGTCGGTCGGTCGGTCGGTCGGTCGGTCGGTCGGTCGGTCGGTCGGTCGGTCGGTCGGTCGGTCGGTCGGTCGGTCGGTCGGTCGGTCGGTCGGTCGGTCGGTCGGTCGGTCGGTCGGTCGGTCGGTCGGTCGGTCGGTCGGTCGGTCGGTCGGTCGGTCGGTCGGTCGGTCGGTCGGTCGGTCGGTCGGTCGGTCGGTCGGTCGGTCGGTCGGTCGGTCGGTCGGTCGGTCGGTCCGTCGGTCCGTCGGTCCGTCGGTCCGTCGGTCCGTCGGTCCGTCGGTCCGTCGGTCCGTCGGTCCGTCGGTCCGTCGGTCCGTCGGTCCGTCGGTCCGTCGGTCCGTCGGTCCGTCGGTCCGTCGGTCCGTCGGTCCGTCGGCCCGCCCGGCCCTTTGGCCCGTCGGCCCGGGAAAAACCCCCATTATTTTTTCCACCCCACCACGTTTCCAGGAATGCATAATACATACCTGCGGTAATGCCATTGTGCAAGCCTTGTATGGCGACGTAGCTTAGCCACGTTATAAACTATTCACACTTACGACACTCAAAACCAGAACAAAACACACCCCCTGGGCAGGCCTAGTGGGACAGCCCTTAATGACGCCCCATGGGTACTTTGCCAGTTTAATTATATAACTGTACATATGATCGTCTCGTCGATACACGTACTTGCACATTACCTGGCACGCAGTTGCCGATCGATCGGTTCTTGCAATTGTTATTTTGCGGTTCTGGGTAGTACGAGTACTTTGAGGTGCAGTTTTCGCGGAACCTGAATTTCGCTGCCGACATCGATGCCTCCCCCTCTGTTGGAATGGCCAACCTCTTGGATTATCGCCAAGCGTCAACGGGTTAGTGGGTGTAGTACTGAACTTGTTTTGACAAAATTAGAGGTTGTCAGGGTAGAGGTTGGCCATCGTCTGTTTCCGTCTTTTCTTTCGTCGCTTTCTTCTCATTGCGTTCTCTGTCAGCACTCTCCAACTCTTTGTATCTTTTGCTGTTGTTCTTCATTGTCCTCCCATTTTTACCAGATCCCTCTTGATGTAGTCCTCCCATTTCCTCCACCTTTTCCTTCCCCTTTCTGGGCATCTGATCTTTGCCAGTTTTTCATCTCCAATTCTTTCGACCTCACCGGTTCATTTCAACCTATTCCTGGCCAATTTCTTTTTAAATCTTTCCTCCAATCTAATGTCCGATCTCAGTTCGTTCTTTGTTCTCTAATTGCGAAATATTTTCAACGCTCCTGAAGCACGTTTGTTGCAGATCACAATGGCTAGGTTGGGAGAGCCTGTTTACTACAACATGATGCCATTTGGGTGTATGGATCTAGGATTGCTACACAGAGGGCCTTTGTCCGGAGGGTTACTGTAAATCCATTGTCACAATGTCTGGATTTCCAGAGGTCCATATAATTAGGAAATGTTAAACAATAGGGAACAGCTTTCACTGGCCCCCTGAGTGGATTTCTAGAGACTCTGAGCTAGAGCAATGTGACACAATCATAATAAGCAACAAAATAAAAACGTTAAAAATACGCAAAGATTTTGTTTCGCCACGTACCGTCACAACACAGTTTCAACGATCACCGTTTAAGGCAGCGTATTGAATATGGGAAGGAAACAGGTTGGATATGGACTTAAATTGTCTGTTTCCCATATTCCTACAACGGCAGTCCATTTCAAACTCCACTATACTTGTCGCCATTCCTAGCGTTATCATAGATATATTACACTGGACATATGTTCGACCCTAAAACATGCAACATATCACCTTGTTTTACGTGATGTTTCGCAACATCAACTACACGACAGCTATCACTATTTTGATCACGATCGTTATGCTTTTCCTAGAAATCTACAGCAGAAATCCCCATAAGTAGCTATATCCATTTGTCAAGTGTGGTCTGGCTAACGAACCCTTACCGACACAGATGGCCATTTTAAAGCGACAGCCTGAACCGAACTGCACTGACAGAGAAGCACTCCCAGATACGTAATACTATTCGACAGCGCGGTCAAAACAACTTTCGTGTTCCCCGTGATAATCGGGTAGTCTTGTACGTAGTTGTCACTTGCCGTTAGCTGACCTGCGACATTAATTGACTAACTCAGCTGAAAATTTAGCGGCGCCGTCGGCTCGTGTAAGATAATACATCAATGTTATAAAAGAACAGACCGCAAGAGTTATTAGTCTGCAACTTACTCTCACTTCTTAATGGAACAACAAAGCCAAGTCCGCGCCATTGCGGAATCTGAGGTCGACGGATACCGCAATGTAGGGGTTAGTTCACAATTAGGTTTCCTATTGCTAGCCATGTTATTAAAATTTACAGGAAAGTGCTAAGAACATATCATTGATAATAAACAAACGCAGATATCCTTAAAAGATTACGCATGAAGAACTGCTAATTAGTGACTAGAATCAAAGGACGGCAACTGAGCTGTTTCCATCAGGTCAAGAGACTCGAGATTATGTAGAGAAACAATCCTAGAAGGCTAGGTGGAGGGAACGAGCAAAGAAGGAACAGGACATCAAGAAGAAGATGAGAGCAGGACGTCAGCGACCGACTGGGGAACAACATCATGGAAGAAGGGAGAAGACCAATGGACAAGGCAGCGTATCGTGGGATCATCCGGGCAGCGACGTCTCAAAGAGACCGAAGAAGAAGAGCCATGTTATAGCGTTCCTTCATCTTCACCTATCCCGTAATCTTAGTGGACCGTTGGGGCGCCACAGATGACCTAGCAACCAGCTCCCTCCATTCCTCTCAGCCTCCTCATGGCGGCGCCCAGTGTCATGCCCGTCCATTCCGGGATGTTGTCCTCCCATCTCTTTTTCTGTCTGCCTCGTCTTCTCCCTCCTTGCACTGTGCCCTGCAGGATTGCCTTGGCAAGCCCTGAAGATCTTGTTATGTGCCCGTATCATTTCAGTTTGCGTCGTTTTACTGTTGGTCAAGAGGTCTTCGTGGGGCCCAATGGCTTGCCGAGTTCTGTTTCGTTATAGCGTTACGTAGCATTAAAAGAAAATCAGATGGAAACAAATTATAAAACTTGTTACCCATTGTTATCATAATCTCACTTACAGTCTGGTCGAATTTAGTCGAACTCTAATATTTATGGCTTTCGTAGTAAACATGACTATGTGTGACACCCATCACTGTTTACAAATGAATGCGGGCAGTAATCCGGCAAAAGAGTCAACAAAGCAAACCACTGCCAAGTACCCATCCGCTTAGTAAAATCAGCTCAAAATACATACATTCACTATCAATAGCTTCCTTATACACACCCGGGAATCTGACTACTGAAATGAACTTATGTTAAACAGGTCAATAAAAAGTCATTTCTCAAAAATACACTATACGTTTTTCGTTTGCAAAAGAAACAGAAAATGTAGCTGAGGCGACCCACTGGCGTGGCCGTGATGGTGATGAAATCGTGGGTAGTATGTAGCCACATACTGCCCACGAACGAAGACTCTAGGAGTCATCTGGATGTAGAGAAAGTGCAGCTTCTGTGTCCTGTATATACATATATGTTCTTTAAATTTTTAATTTAAATTTTTAATTGACCAAGAATGGTGGATTATCTGATAGCAAGGTGATAGACCACGGTGGAATCATTAGCTCTCACAACTAAACTAACGAAACCATTACACTGTCTCCTAAACACTGATGCCATCTCAAAGTTTCAACTGAAGATTTCCAAGAAAGCGACATTTCACGAAATCAATACGACACGATCGCAGCAGGGATGACGCCTTAATTTAACCTTAGATTTGACGGCCTAGGACATTATCTCAGGCACGATCGTTGTTCGTGAATGTCGCCCCCTCGCACAGACAGTCGATCTGTCGCTCGACACATTAACCTTCCTTCTGGTCCCCAGCTGTATACAACCAGCTCAGTTCTTGTAACACTGTCTAAACGGCACATTCCGACCAGTTGTGTTTTGGTAGTAAATTTTGACTGATCTGCATGCCGATCAACTTAAGAATACTGAAGCGTTCTGTCATATTAAGCAAGAAACAGACTCGGGGTAAAGACTGAAGACTAAGCAAATTCGTCTTTCAGTTAATGTGTCCACAGTCATCATTGTCATGTATTTAACACATGTTTTGTGTTAAACTCTTAAGCATTTAATACAAATAATGTGTAAGTGTTCCATAGTAAGATTTTAAACAATTCTGTGTATTTTATTTTCCCTTAATTCTTGTGTATTATCATTAAGACGTATCTACAGTTGTACTGATGAGAGCAAAGGTTCTTACTGCTTCTCGTACTCGTTGGTGTTGTTTTCTTTGTATATGAAATGAAGAGGGGTCTCCTTAAGGACTTCGTTTGAAACGCTCGTGTTGACCTTTCTGCACTCTACCTGTAGCAGTTATACGAAGTGATTGTTTAGATCCATCGAACAATGTGGAAGGCGAAATGCCATTTACACAGCGTGGGTGTGCTGAGATGAACAAGCACGAATGGGCAACGACCGAACCAGAAACATGAAGAGTTGTGATGGCAACCTGAGAAAAACAAACGAGATTCGAAGGTCTTCCGTGAAAAAAATCGGATTGATCGACCAATAAACGGATTTCCGAGGAAATAATTCTTATAACGAAGGCGGCTGTGACTTATCGCGTAAGCGTAGAACTGGAAGACACGATGTCGACGTTTGACCAGTTATCAGGATCACACCACGGATGGGTGGATCTCTAGTGCAGAAGGTGCTGAACGTAAGAAGGAAGAGGTTTAGTGCAGAAGGTGCTGAACGTAAGAAGGAAGAGGTTTAGTGCAGAAGGTGCTGGACTTAAGGAGGAAGAGGTTTAGTGCAGAAGGTGCTGAACTTAAGGAGGAAGAGGTTTAGTGCAGAAGGTGCTGAACTAAAGGAGGAAGAAGTTTAGTACAGAAGGTGCTGAACTTAAGGAGGAAGAGGTTTAATGCAGAAGGTGCTGAACTTAAGGAGGAAGAGGTTTAATGCAGAAGGTGCTGAACTTAAGGAGGAAGAGGTTTAGTGCAGAAGGTGCTGAACTTAAGGACGAAGAGGTTTAGTGCAGAAGGTGCTGAACTTAAGGACGAAGAGGTTTAGTGCAGAAGGTGCTGAACTTAAGGAGGAAGAGGTTTAGTGCCGAAGGTGCTGAACTTAAGGACGAAGAGGTTTAGTGCAGAAGGTGCTGAACTTAAGGAAGAAGAGGTTTAATGCAGAAGATGCTGAACTTAAGGAGGAAGAGGTTTAATGCAGAAGGTGCTGAACTTAAGGAGGAAGAGGTTTAGTACAGAAGGTGCTGAACTAAAGGAGGAAGAGGTTTAGTGCAGAAGGTGCTGAACTTAAGGAGGAAGAGGTTTAGTACAGAAGGTGCTGAACTTAAGGAGGAAGAGGTTTAATGCAGAAGGTGCTGAACTTAAGGAGGAAGAGGTTTAATACAGAAGGTGCTGAACTTAAGGAGGAAGAGGTTTAGTGCAGAAGGTGCTGAACTTAAGGAGGAAGAGGTTTAATGCAGAAGGTGCTTTAACTTAAGGAGGAAGAGGTTTAGTACAGAAGGTGCTGAACTTAAGGAGGAAGAGGTCTTTGTGCAGAAGGTGCTGAACTTAAGGAGGAAGAGGTTTAGTACAGAAGGTGCTGAACTTAAGGAGGAAGAGGTTTAGTGCAGAAGGTGCTGAACTTAAGGAGGAAGAGGTTTAATGCAGAAGGTGCTGAACTTAAGGAGGAAGAGGTTTAGTACAGAAGGTGCTGAACTTAAGGAGGAAGAGGTTTAGTGCAGAAGGTGCTGAACTTAAGGAGGAAGAGGTTTAGTGCAGAAGGTGCTGAACTTAAGGAAGAAGAGGTTTAGTACAGAAGGTGCTGAACTTAAGGAGGAAGAGGTTTAATGCAGAAGGTGCTGAACTTAAGGAGGAAGAGGTTTAGTACAGAAGGTGCTGAACTTAAGGAGGAAGAGGTCTAGTGCAGAAGGTGCTGAACTTAAGGAGGAAGAGGTTTAGTGCCGAAGGTGCTGAACTTAAGGAGGAAGAGGTTTAGTGCAGAAGGTGCTGAACTTAAGGAGGAAGAGGTTTAATGCAGAAGGTGCTGAACATAAGGAGGAATATGTTTAGTGCAGAAGGTGCTGAACTTAAGGAGGAAGAAGTTTAGTACAGAAGGTGCTGAACATAAGGAGGAAGAGGTTTAGTGCAGAAGGTGCTGAACTTAAGGAGGAAGAAGTTTAGTACAGAAGGTGCTGAACTTAAGGAGGAAGAGGTTTAGTATAGAAGGTGCTGAACTTAAAAGGAGAAAGAGGTTTAGTACATTGTTTCAAATCAGTTACGAACTCCGATCGCCATTAACGTCATCTCCACACGTGGAATAAATATGAGTAGTGTGGTCGGCTTCCGGTCATGTGGTTTCAGCAATGCGTGTTACATGCAATGTTTATGATGCAAATGAGTCATTATATTGCGATTCCCATAGTCGTGAACCGCCTTCAAATTGGGACGACTGTTTGCGCTGTTCCCACGGCTAACTCGGTATCGACTGGCGAAATCATTGGCTAAATTTTGTTAAGAGATGTAGTGAGGGATGAAAGTGTTTCTTGCTGGGCTAGCCGTGTTGTTTACCACATCTCTCGTGTCGTGTCCCTCGAGTCCCGAATCAGAGGGACGTGCCTGGATGTCGTGCGAGAAAAGAGCACATCGAGAGAGGACGGCCCGGTTTGCTGTCGGGTCTGTCTTAAAAAACGATATTATTCGCAGAAGATCTCATCACAAACACAAGCCTCAGGTAACATTTCATCCGTCAGCAGCTGTAGCGATGCCGCTTAGGATGTTGGCAAACAGTCAATAACATGATGGTGATGATGATGGTGATAATTATGATGAATGAATTGTTGTTTTATTTAACAATACAAACAACAACAACAACAATATACAAACATGCCCAATACATGCACAATGTGATGATGATGAGGTTGAAGATGACGATAATAATACTCATAATATAATACTATTAAATGTAATAATAATAATAGTAACAATGACAACGATGACGATAATAATAATATGATAATGGTGATGATAATGTAAACGATAATGTAAACGATAATGTAAACGATAACAACGATAACAACGATAACAACGATAACAACGATAACAACGATAACAACGATAACAACGATAACAACGATAACAACGATAACAACGATAACAACGATAACAACGATAACAACGATAACAATGATATCAACGATAACAACCACACAAAAATACTACTAATAATGATAACAACAACAACAAAACCAACAATGCAGTGTGATATGTAGTTGTGTCTTATATAGCACTGCGTCCCCCATCAACCCTCACTCATCCGGTTCTCTACCCACTAGACCACCGCGCTCCACTGACAACCTTTGCTCATCAAGGGCCCATCCGTCTCATTCACATCGCATGGCGTGTAACTGTGTTGTTGGGCGTCAGTCCACAGAAGACATCTACAGTGGTTTTTATTCAAAGCATCGTCTATTGTGTTCACGTCCGCTGTTATCATATTTCTTGAAATGCGTCGTACGTTGCAGGTCTATTACAGACGGGAATATATCAAGTGCATTCAGTCTCCGGGGTAATTCAGCTGTTGTCTGTCACAATGGCCAGAGACACGTCAACCATGATTGCCAATCCAGCCTCGCATATTTATATTATATCGAGTTAGACATATTTGGAGCCGCGCGTTGTCGAAACACTGGTCGATCTTTCCGTCTACAAAAACTAAAAATACAAACAATGGGCTTTCGAAATATGAAGTACGAAAAAATCGAAAACGAACATTGGTTGCTTATTAAAACGACTATTTCTTGCATTTTCGGTTTTCTTTTTGAAATATACGAACGAAAAAGGAAAGGACGGCATGTGCATGGATCTTTTCTGGGCTTATGGGCGAATACAGTCGGCTCTATCGGAAAATGCCACAACTAAATATTCCGATTTGAATCTAAGTTGTGAATCATATTATATATATATATATATATATATATATATATATATATATATATATATATATATATATATATATATATATATATATATATATATATATATATATAATACATAGTTTTTCATCGAACGGCTTTCATCAAATTTCCTATGATCTTTTCTGAAGTGTGAACCTTAAGTGTGAATAATATTATATACCGGCTGAAAAAATTTTCCTATGATATTTTCTTAACCTCCACGACACATAAACCATAACTTAACCGCTCTCCTGGGTGATGTTTCGGGAGAATGGAGTGCAATCTAGTGCCTTTAATTGACATATGAACTCAGTAATATTCAGCACATTGATGATACCCACTTACCAAATGCTAAAGCTCGAACAAAACATCCCATAACAAATAGTCCTTATATATTATTACATAGGAACTTTGTTGTGGCGGATGGATATTCAGATGGCGACGCGCAAAGCGTGACGAATTAACCGTAGGCCTCTATACGTCTAAGTTCGCGAGAGGAGAAACGATTACTAGTACAGTTTGCCGTTAGCTCTACTAATTAAAAGTCAAAATGGCGTGCGACATACGGCTCAATCTATCCTTCCTCTGAGGTATTGATTAATCGTTTTAATTAATCATTTATGTCCTGCGCGCTCATGGGCAAGGCGTTTTTCGTTGAGGACCACGCTCGTTTGCGTGAAGGTTAGAACGATCAAGTCACGCAGCTTTCTGACCTAAAGACGCTCCTGCTATTAATCTAATTGTGTAGCGTTTATCCGACAGTGAACGTGCATCGCTATTTATCACATTAGCGCTTCGTTAAATATTTACCGGCCGTTCTTCTTTGTCGGTTATCTTGTACAGGGGCGGAGACTAGTTCACGCGCTGTTTTGCTGTAGTTGCCTTTCACACTTCCAATTAAGAACCCCTCCCTTTGTGATTCACAATCCACCTTCACGCAGATTCATCTGTGGTCTTACCCCTTTTCCAGAGGACACATTTGGTGACATTAAAGTTAATCATTTTCTCGCGCCAGGGGTCGCTGCGGCTGATTACGTCAGTACCAGCTTTCACTACCTCTGGCATATACCTTTGGAAAAACACTTCCTTTAATGTCAGCCAATGAAATCGCCCACGAGTAATTTGGTCGGCCTTCGGTCATGTGAATTAATTTTGGGTGATTTCAGCCACGCGCAGTTCGTGTTACATGCAATATTTAGGATGCGAATGTGTAACTGTATTGTGACAGTCATGAATCCGTCTTCCAATTGGGGCGACTGTTTGCGCTGTTCCCACGGCTGACGCAGTAGCGACCGGCGAAGTCAATTGCTATGATGTTATATACTATGACTCCGCTCACTTCTATGATTCGCGGAAAAGATCAGCCAGGGTACAGTAGACCAACGCAACGACCCCTGACTTGCAAGCATGAAGCTAACGAAAAATATTCCAATTGATTTTTAATACGTCTATAAACTACACGTTTTTGCCAACAATAACATCAACACAAGTAAGTATTACTTGGGCATTCGAATTGTCAGCGCCCGCAAACACTTTCAGTTTGACAATTTAAGACATTTTCGAAAGCATAGGGCTGAACAAAAAATGTGTACCATGCAATGTCGTGCATGCATGTGTGAATTTCGCAAGTGCAGATATATGTACACGTACGTGTGTGAACGTGTGTGTACGTGTGTGTACGTGTGTGTACGTGTGTATATATGTGTGTTGTGTGTGTGTGTGTGTGTGTGTGTGCGTGCGTGCGTGCGTGCGTGCGTGCGTGCGTGCGTGCGTGTGTCTGTGTCTGTGTCTGTGTCTGTGTCTGTGTCTGTGTCTGTGTCTGTGTCTGTGTCTGTGTCTGTGTCTGTGTCTGTGTCTGTGTCTGTGTATGTGTCTGTGTCTGTGTCTGTGTCTGTGTCTGTGTCTGTGTCTGTGTCTGTGTCTGTGTCTGTGTCTGTGTCTGTGTCTGTGTCTGTGTCTGTGTCTGTGTCTGTGTCTGTGTCTGTGTCTGTGTCTGTGTCTGTGTCTGTGTTTTATTTATAATGTTAGTTGCTAAGCATTGATAGCATTGCTAAAGACTTTAATAATTCACCGTGTAAGCGTCACAGTGTGTGTGGGTGTCGTGTGCGTCATAACTGGGGAGCTCAGGTGTCATATGTGGGCGTGGGAACCGTGTCGATATCGACCAGCATTGGTCGACACGGCCCACTGCTCACTGCTGCAACTACGTCCTACATAATAATATAATAATAACACGATTTTCTTTAGATTAATAATGTTTAGCTAATTATATATATATATATATATATATATATATATATATATATATATATTATAAACACTGACTTTAAGACATACCATACTAAAAACAGGTACATCAAATATATAAATTAATATAAAATTAATATAAAACACATTAAACACTGGTTTTTAAATGTATAACACCTAAAAGAAGAAATTCTAAAACAATGTCCATCATGTCAATTTGAATTTATTAAAATGTCAAATAAAACGATATGTTTTAAGTAGTAATAAAGTATAAACACTCTAGTTAGTCTAGTGGCATCCACGTGAAAACAGGCACATTACTTGCGACAATAATCTCAGAAAATATATGTCCAAGTATGAAACGAGGCGCTAGTGAATGTGGGCGATAAATGGGGAAAGTTCACAATGCTCTTCGCAAAGTTACGAGTAAACTTTCTCGTTCTGTTTGGGTATTTTAGACTTAGATTTTAAAGTTGATAAACGATGACAGTCAGTTTAAATGTTGTTTATATATAATATAAAGTATAATATAATATAAAAATTGATGAGTTTGCAGCAATTTATTTGAAAATGTCTGTGTTCACGCATGACCCCAAATTCAACTTTCGAATATTAACATATTAATTCCTTAAAAGAAACGTAACGATTACAAAAGTTCACTTCATTTGTTATTGCTAAATGAATATGTCACCATAAATAAATTGAACACGGCATATATGCTTCAAATGAAACAAATATGGAAGAACCTAAAATTGTTTAATGAGTTTCGTACAAGGACACTTACTGCGCATGACAAGAGCCTGCTTACTTCCGCTGGTCAGTGAACTGATGTTTCGGCATGACACCTGTCAACGACTTGTTTCTGCTAGTGTCGTGGCAGTAGTCTGCTTATTGACAAAGACGCTTGAGACGACTGTCTTGCTGTCCCTAACGCCATCAAATATTTACGCCATGCACTTGTAAAGGCATCGTGGCCTTCGCTGGTATGTCTCGGGATTCTTTATCTTCGATCGCCTGCAACTAATCCTTAGCGGCATGTCTAACCGATAAAATTGAATACATAGTTCTATGTATCGCAGTGTCTTTCCAATGTACTCAATGATCTTAGCTAACCGTAATTTAACGTAAATTTTAATTATGTTACTGCATCTCGTTTGGTTACAATGATGATTTACATCAAAAGAATAATCCGCGATTATTATTTAATTTGAATAACTTAAACATAAAATGCAATAACTTGTGTAATATTTTCCAGGAATTTTTTATAAAACCAACCATAAGAAAAAACAAATGTTTTGTGTAGCAATTAATTGATGGTCAAAGGACGAGTGAAACGTCAAAAATGCATCCTGTTTTTCAATCGACGGCTAAATTGATCGCTATAGCACACGCACGCGCAGAACGCAAATAACCACTTCCGGCACGGGATTACTGTAAGCCCGCTACACTGGAATTCCCGCATGCAGCGGCTTTACACATAACCGGTTTCACGACGATGCGTGACGACATTGAAAGTCCTGATTTAATTTTAGGGCTGATAAAATATTTAGCAGGTGTTCCGTGCCATAGCCGCTGGTTTCGTACCGCAGTCTATCATGCAGAATTCATGGCACACATACGACACACAACGTTAACTCCGTCGGACGCCTGAATTGATAGTATGTTCCGTTTAGTTTAGTCACATAAATGACATGTGATGACTGGTGACTGTTCTGGTTTATGACTGACGAAGATATACTAAAACGATGGGAAATGCATTGCTTACTCCTGTAAGAATCTTTCCAGTTTCGATCATCTAGTACTTTGTGTGCCCTAAAGTCAATTCAAATATTGGAACTAGACTTTTTCTGTAGCTGCACCTACTCTTGTGAATATGTTTCCGTCTAGTTAAAAATATTGTTAAATTCCGCCGTCATTTAAAAACATACAGCCTAACCTACCCCCACAGCTCACTGGCGTACTAATTAATCCGTTGACAACTGAAATTGTTTACTGACTCTGATGTGCTTCTGAGCCTGATTGCTACGGATTTAGGCGCAATGAAAGTTATCTAATAATTATTATCATTCTCATCATAAGTAAAAATGTAACGGTAATCGTTTAGAGGTTGTCATAAGTGGATATCAACAATATCGTTTCCGTCCCTTATCCACAATAATTAGTATTCAAAATAAGCGGAACTTATTCCCAGATAGGAACTTAGGCTTACGTATTCAACGATACACTGATGGCTCTGGTGTTTACTGATGACATCAGAGGGTCTTGTTTCCACCGACGGATTCATCTCCGTCCGTGACTAGACGCCCCCGTCTGTATATTATGCCACGCCACTTGCTGGAAGCAATCGCGTAGGCACGGGTACTTTTTATACTGTAATCTACGGCACATTATATTGCCACGTTGCACAAAGACGCAATATGTTACACCGAGTCAAACAAGTTCACGTCACAAATAATAATTTGTGTATGACGTATGTTTCCGATTTCTATTAATTAAAACTGATATATTATAATAAAAACGGCGCATCCATTAGCGTTTCCAGTTGATATTAAACACGGATGTTTTTTTCAGGTTCAAAATGTCACAAAAGACACTTCCGATTGATACGAAAATTTGTATACCAAACATACACAGTTGGTTTGTTTTCAGATTCAAAGTGTCACAGATACTTCCGGTTGATACGAGTACTTGTATGCCAATACTATATAACTAGAATATCATGTGAGGATCTCCTCCTAGGCAACGTGGTCCATTCACCTATTTCTGTGTCCGTTCGCTTTTTGCACCTTTGTCATCTGGTCAGTTAACTGGTGAGGCATTTCAGAAAACACAACTATAGCTGCTTAGAGTTGCCTTTCTGGGTGGTATTGTTTCTCTGTGAGACAATTAAATAGAGATTGTTCAGCGATGGCGCCAATGGAAAAAGTGTGTTGACTCCATGTTTGAGTGTAAGCTTGTGTGACAATTATCCTCTTCATATTTATCTTATGCTCAGCTCTGGACGTATCATCCAGGTGTTTGTCGCCAGAGACATGGTGTAGCGGGCGTGTAGCGAAGGTTTACTTTTATTTGTTATTTTGCAACATTTATACAGTATAGAACGCCCTATACTCTGTGCGCTTATAGCTGTGTTGACATGCATGAGTTACTTCACTCACGTTTGGAGGCGACACACTTTCTAAGTGCGCATGCTGTATGCTTAGTACACAGATTCCAAGGATTTGATGGTGCTTGGATAGAAGTAATGGTTGCCTTGCATGCACCTGCGACTGACCAGAACTCGCGATATGCTTTGCCTCTTTCCGTAGACTTCACTCAAGTTGACGTGTGTCTTTCCAAAATTTCTAGTAACACTGAGCACGAGGGTAAGATAATTTCATTCCTGATGCTGACTATCTGACGTCTGTTGCAGGGCCGAGGGTTTGAGAGTGTCTACACGAACCATCGGTACACGCAGAAGGAGCGCGAGATTCTCTTCTCTCACGAGAGTTTTGACTATCTGCCGAGTCATTCTCCCGTCTACAAAGAATGGCTACGACGACAACCAGCCAGGTAGGCAGTGATAACAATGATTATAATGACAACAACAGTAACATATAAGTTGCAATAGTCCTTAATACACCTAAAGGCGTTTTATTTTATATGTAAAAAGGGCACGTTCTTGTATAGCGCAGTATCCAGTCCTCAAGACCATTCCACGCCCTTTTCACTTTACTTCCCTGACAGACCTGTTCACTCAGACAACATTTTGGCTTCTCTGGGAAGCATACAGCCATACGCTACAATTAATGCGCGAAGGCTGCTCATACACATATCCACCACTGTCTATAATCAGGTACTCATTTATACAGCTGAGTGAACTGGAGCAATGTAGAGTGAAACAAACTTGCCCAAGGTTTTAACACCGCAGCACAGGATTCGAACCCGGGTTCTCGTAGTCGTGAGTCAGAAAAAAGCTCTACCCCGAGCCATTGCGCTCTACAAATATGTCGCACTCTTGCAGACATGTTTATTCGAAATCCACTTCAACTTCTATGTGGAAAGGTAAGGTAAATTCTATATAGCGAAATACTCAATCCTCAGGATAATACGAAACGTAATATTCAGCGATGATTACAACGATAACAACACCAGACGTGACATCAGACATTCGACATGATGTTTGCAGTACCCAATTTACATACTGGTTTCTGACCTGTATTTTAACTACACATAAAAAAACACCTAAGAAATTGCCGCGGCGTGCATTCCCACTTAAAGACGACTTTTGACTGACGTCTAAACTCCTTATCAATAATGCAGTTTTGCCCACTACACGAGGCCAAAGCGGCAACGGCCACTTCCAGGGACTAAGTCTTCGTAATAACGATGGGAATCAATATTTTCATCTTGTATACGTTTGTTGAGAGAACGTGTCCGTTGTCATGTTCCTTTTGCGTTTATCGCCTAATCGTGAAGAGACATTCAGGTAAACATTAGGCGCTGAAATCGGGGGTTATCCTCTCCAATATTGTTGGAGGGGGAGACTAAAGATACAAGATTGGCCTCCCAATATTTATGCAAGGAGTTTGACTTGAAAACTAGAGCAAAGCTTTGCTGTTTTCTGAGGGATGTTCTTCCCAATACGAGTAATTTGCAGTATAACTTGATGTTGTTGTTGTTGTTGTTGTTGTTGTTGTTGTTGTTGTTGTTGTTGTTGTTGTTGTTTGTTGTTGTTGTTCTTGTTGTTGTTGTTGTTCTTGTTGTTGTTCTTGTTCTTGTTCTTGTTCTTGTTCTTGTTCTTGTTCTTGTTCTTGTTCTTGTTCTTGTTCTTGTTCTTGTTCTTGTTCTTGTTCTTGTTCTTGTTCTTGTTCTTGTTCTTGTTCTTGTTCTTGTTCTCGTTCTTGTTCTTGTTTGGCTTCTTCTTCTTCTTCTTGTGCCTTTGTTCTTGTTAGTCTTGTTCTTGGCGGATCTAAACGGCAATACAACAATGAATAAGGATCTTATAGAAATGTGTTTATTAAACATAATATATACTGTTCATGATTAATGCAATTATGAACAAAACAAAAACACCTATATGACTAATCAAATTAGATATACGATATCGTAAAGGAACGGGTAATAATGAACATTAATTATAGCGCTTGTGACACAGCCTCGATTACCCAGGCTCCGTGAGGTAGCACTTTTTATTGTGAGAAGTCACAACCGCCTGGGTTTTTAATGCTCTGCCGATGTTGCCACCAGGGCGGCCTTACCCCAGAATAGGGTAGAGACGCTGATTGGCTCACAGGCCATATAAGAAATGAAAAATAAGAATATACTTTTATAAGATAATACTATACTATTAAAAGCATTCAACATTAAACTTATATTCACACTACAATAAACGGCAATAAAAATGTGCGGTTGTTTATGAAACAGGATATATAGCAGGATTAACCACAGTTATCCAAGCTCCGTGAGGTGGCAGCACCTTTTAGCCCGTCACACGGATAACATTCAAAAGCCGGCTAAGTCATCAGACTATCTTCTCGGTGAAGCTACGTAGCTGGGGGAGAGTAGACTAACAGTGACACCGCACTAGCAGATACAATTATACAAACTGTAGCGACCCCTGGCGCGCGAGTGTTGCGTAGACACCTCTCACTCCACGCTGACGTCCCGGTGAACACAAATAGTGGCACTTTGATGACGCATACGGAAATGCGGGGCACTGATAACATATCGGAGCGCGCATCTTTTATCATTCACATCAAACTCCAACACATATTGATTCCACGATACACACCGCAGTTCGTATGCAATAAAACGTGTGGCTTGGGTCAATGTCAGCTCACTTGAAGGCGGACACAACAAAAACGGTATAACGGGTCATTTTTTCATTTTTTTCACATTAAAGTAAGTGAAAACGAATGCATCATTCCGTTAAATGTCGACTGTACTTGACTAGAAGACGAAGATATTGAAGGTCGCATTGTGTTAAAATCAATTCACCTGACTTTTGTATACCGGAAGTTTAGAATCAATATCAATCAACTCAGAACCGTCCTATCTGAAATTATGACGCACCCAATATAATTTATAAAGATTGTTTCAGTTCGGTTTTCTCACTTCAAAATAACTTCGCTCAAAACTTAATTGTCATTGGTCAGCTTTGCACACATTTAAACAAAAGTTGAGAGCCATTTCTGGTGCCCGTGCTTCGAACGTCCTGCATCGCTCTCAGAGCCGGGCTGATGTCACGGCCTGCATGTCACGCTGCCACTGTCGATCGGTGGTAAACAAACCGCTGAATAAGCGAAACTCCGAGACGCTAATTAACAATCCAATAACGGTGCCAAAGAGACGCTCCAGCGAACTCGTTCATGGCTAGAAAGTAGTCTTCTGCGACGTGGCACGGCCAACTCTCAAAAGGACTTTATACCCAAGCGCGAAAACAACTTCCTGCGGTGAGACGAAGTTGTTTTGGGTCAGAGGTCAGACGATCACCGTGAAGCAACAAAACGTTGTGATCTAACGGCGGACTGGGTTGTTCATAAAGACGAATAAGAATTGGTTTTATTTGGCCTATCATTCATTTCAAATGACCACACCTTTGCAATCCATTTTTTTAATTAAAACAAACAAATGTTGTTGTGTCCCCAGCAATGTGGTTCTATTGTTGTTATGTCCCCAGCAATGTGGTTCTATTGTTGTCATGTCCCCAGCAATGAGGTTCTATTGTTGTTATGTCCCTAACAATGTGGTTCTATTGTTGTTATGTCCCTAACAATGTGGTTCTATTGTTGTTATGTCCCTAGCAATGTGGTTCTATTTTTGTTATGTCCCTAGCAATGTGGTTCTATTGTTGTTATATCCCCAGCAATGTGGTTCTATTGTTGCTATGTCCCCAGCAATGTGGTTCTATTATTGTTATGTCCCCAAAAGTGTGCTTACGTCCCTCTGACCCAGCTGCAAGTTACTTCTTCTCCTATCACTGCGTGACATCGCGAATCATTCGACACATTTTTGTTTCGCGTGTGATCCCACAGTTGCATGCAGTGTGCCGTAAAACAGCGAGTGCGGAATCATCATTTCACCGTCTCCGTCAGAACTCGCGGACGCGGTGGTACATGGACGGGGCGATCTCGTCAGTCGGAACCGCCACCGATCGATAAGCTAATCTTTTTCCCGGGGACATATTTATACACTGTGACTCGTAGACAGGCAACGATTGCGAGCTTGTTTGGCGCCAACCCGTGTTTATGTCCTCATACGAACTGGTGACGTCATAGGGACGGACATAAAAAATACCATCTACGTTGAACGTCACTTGTGCACATGAACCAACAACGCGCAACAACATCGTGAATTCCGGTGTTAATTCTCGTATAATGGACAATAGCTGGGGAAATTCAGTTACCTATCGATTATACTTACGTTGTGTATATAGACAAGTAAAACTAGGGAAAAGAACATAAATTTGCTTATTCCTCAATTCTCACTATAACCATATTCAACAACAGATTGAAACACACACACACACACACACACACACACACACACACACACACACACACACACACACACACACACACACACACACACACACTCACTCACTCACACACACACACACACACACTCTCTCTCTCTCTCATCCTCACACACACACACACACACACACACACACACACACACACACACACACACACACACACACACACACACACACACACACACACACTCACACACACACACACACACCCCACACACACACACACACACACACACACACACACACACACACAACACACACACACACACACACACACACACACACACACACACACACACACACACACACACACACCCACACACACACACACACACACACACACACACACACACACACACACACACAACACACACACACACACACACACAATATAATAACAATATATATATATATATATATATATATATATATATATATATATATATATATATATATATATATATAATAGCGACAGTTAAGTAAAACACTGTGTTTTGCAGCAAATTGCCCAAGAATCAAATAGACATAGAAATGGACATGGACCTTAGAAGATATATTTTCAGATGCCGTTAAAGTTAATATACCGTGTAACGAATATATATAGCTACGTCAAAAGAGTCTTGGCAAAATCCAACTCAAGCGACGAAACATTTCGTATTCTTCATTTTGAAGCACAATGGCAGTTAGCAGTGACGTCACGGCACAACTGGCGCCAGAGACGAATGCGGGAAATTAGACGAACTGCTCGGGCCAAAGAACGACAGGGTCGATTTCGTTTCGCTGGCGCTCGACGAAACTCCAGTGCCAATTAAATGCCTCTTCAGAGTTCCCGGTATGATGTGAGTCGGCCAGCTTGGCAGGATTTAATCTAATCAAAAGCCTAGTATGCTAGCAACCAACGAGGTTGTAAACATTGATTTTGTTGAAAGCGTGTCTTTGGGCAGAAGTTGGATTAAACCAGAATGTGTAGGCGCCTGTCACCGCCAAGACTTGCCGCCAGGCCACGACACGTCAAACGGTATGACGTAAAGACAGATTTAATGCCCAAAGAGACGGAAGTCGCATATGTCAACGTGTCGTGCGATAGAGACGTCACGATTAGCATCAGCCAAGTTCACTGCGTGCGTGCGTGCGTGCGTGCGTGTGTCTGTGCGTGTGCGTGTGCGTGTGCGTGTGCGTGTGCGTGTGCTGTGTGCGTGTCGTGTGTCGTGTGCGTGTGCGTGTGCGTGTGCGTGTGCGTGTGCGTGTGCGTGTGCGTGTGTGTGTGCGTGTGTGTGTGTGTGTGTGTGTGTGCGTGCGTGCGTGCGTGCGTGTGCGATGATGCGATATAAGAGGGAGAGCTAGACAGTATTTATGTATGATATGCATATAAGAAACAGACAGACAGACAGACAGACAGACAGACAGGCAGACAAATAAACAGCAGACAAAGACAGACAGACAGACAAACAGAGATGCAGTGATTTATTCTAGGAATGACGACTTCACTTGCACGCAAATAGAAGGACATTGGCGGTTGATTGGTCGGGTCAACCTCCCTGGTGTGATCAAATGGGTGACGACTTTAATAATTCATCTTTGCCTCAGTAACGATCCGTCAGCCTTCACCGCCGTTGGTGACCGAGACAGCGATAGCCGGACATTGTATCAACACGCACGTCTTTGCTGTAAGCAATTATCGGGACTCAACAGCACCCGTTGATGGTCCTCGCGCTAAGAAGTTGTTGATCTCTTCGTCTACTTAGCGGAGCCGCTGAGTAGAACCGGAGACAACCCGTGTGAATTCGAGATGAAAAGCAAAATGTGTTGCTGCGACTTTTAGTAGCAGAGTCTGTAGGAGCAGGAGACGAACCCCGCGGGGACCAGCATCTAGAATGTGGCCTCCTCTCAACTGCCGCCTGAGTACTACTATAAGCCATCTACGCAACGGTGCAACGTGGACTTTAAGAGGGAGAGAGAGAGAGAGAGAGAGAGAGAGAGAGAGAGAGAGAGGAGAGAGAGACAGAGACAGAGAGACAGACAGACAGACAGACAGACAGACAGACAGAGAGAGAGAGAGACAGACAGACAGACAGACAGACAGACAGACAGACAGACAGACAGACAGACAGACAGACAGAGCAGAGCAGAGAGAGCAGAGGCAGAGGCAGAGGCAGAGGCAGAGGCAGAGGCAGAGGCAGAGGCAGAGGCAGAGGCAGAGGCAGAGGCAGAGGCAGAGGCAGAGGCAGAGGCAGAGGCAGAGGCAGAGGCAGAGGCAGAGGCAGAGGCAGAGGCAGAGGCAGAGGCAGAGACAAACAGGCAAACAGGCATACAGGCATACAGGCACACAGGCACACAGGCACACAGGCACACAGGCACACAGGCACACAGGCACACAGGCACACAGGCACACAGGCACACAGGCACACAGGCACACAGGCAGACAGACAGACAGACAGACAGACAGACAGACAGACACACAGGACAGACAGACAGACAGACAGACAGACAGACAGACAGACAGACAGACAGACAGACAGACAGACAGACAGACAGACAGACAGACAGACAGACAGACAGACAGACAGACAGACAGACAGACAGACAGACAGACAGACAGACAGACAGACAGACAGACAGACAGACAGACAGACAGACAGACAGACAGACAGACAGACAGACAGACAGACAGACAGACAGACGACATTATATTTTACATAGAAGGTCATTATTACCAATCATGTGCATGATGGAAATTTTTCTTTAGAGGTTCTTTCTATTTTCTCTGCTCAAGAAACGTTATTTAATGGAATCTGTGTGGAAAATTCACAAACTTATCATACATAATTCTACAGAAATTAATACACCCGGTGACGGATTTTTAAATAATGGTGCCTTCTGCGACATAACCATAGTACTGATATGCGAAAGTTCAGCAAATATTTACTGCTGCCTTGGGAAAGTTCGAATGCAGTAGTACATTCGGTATTCACTGGACAAACAAAGTACTCGAAAACCGTCCACACGTCACCCCAAAACGCTATTTTGTATAGAAAATATTTCTGTAATGGCGAATGGAGACTTATTGCGGTCTTAGTTCTGAATAGTTGTACAATTTATATCACATAATTATTACGCAATTAGTATCATTATTAGCATTTTAGTATGATAATTGTTATGTCAGATTAGCTATGTTATTTTATTTTTTTATTTTAGCATACTGAGGAATAATAAGTAATGTAACGACTGTGTTATTTTATTTTACTGTTTCATGTATAGGTATATATTTATAATGTTTATGTATATACATATGTATATATTTATTTTAATAATAATTTATCATCCACATATACATATATATATTTTAATGATAATTTATCATCCAATTTTAGTTACTATTTGTACATTTATGTATAGCGCATGAGAGCAATATTATTGATTCGGGCGCTACACAAATAAATTGTATTATTATTATTAATGAACGTAGCACATCTACACAGTCATAATCCCACGTTGGATTACGAGATTTATTTTTTATTTATACTATCTATTTCTACTCTATTGTTTACCCTAGATTACACAATGGCAAGCAATGAATAGGTCATGTCTTTACTTGAAACAAATATGCTATCCAACGCTTATGTTGACTGGGTTGATTAAGCAAGAAATGACAAATTACATTTATCTACCCTGTAATCACGCATTCTCATTGGATTGTAGCTCAACGTGTAATTACAGACGAAGCCCTTATTGGTTCATAATTCAACCCGTAACCATCTAAACGAGTTCTCATTGGTGCGTAATTCAACGAGTTCTTATTCGACCGTTCTGGAGTTCTGATTGGATCGTAATTCAAAGCGTAATGTCGCTAAGCACGCGTCGGTCTAACTGTATTTATGGTCCTATCAACCTGCAATATTCATGCACAAGGCAATGACACTTTGAATTGGCTGGACAAGTTTTAGTCAATATTATTTTATTCTACACGACACCTCATTTGTTTAAATATAAGCAGTATTTTTTATTTACTGTTAAATTAATGAAGCAAACAACGATGATTTGAGAATCGAGGCCACTCTGGTAATTTATTGTCTATTTCATCGTCTATGAGTCTGTAAATGCACGCATTTTATTAGATTGTTTGTCTATGAAAAACCAAACTGGACATTGAGAGATGAGATTTTAAGGTGAGCGTTTCTCCGCAAACAAAAACGTTGATGATACATGGGCGAGGCAGCTGTTATGGCGCACGCGCAGAAGAGACCCGTACGACTTAATATCCGGTTAGCTTTGTACTGGCCCGTCACATATATCGGGGTTCTAAATTCGTCAAATTATCTACTTGTCCAGGTAGAACCAAAAGTTCACATGTCCGTACAACAATTCACTTGTCGCACTGACGATAACACTTCAAAACCTACTTCTCTGTGATTTGTTTGGTTGTTTGGTTGTAAACAGTGATGTTGTCTCACCGACAACAGGTGATAGCAATTTCATTTGTCCAATGGCAGACCCAGTTGTCGCGAGCTAGCGGACAAACGTAATGTCTAGCCATGTACGTGGAGTATCAGTATCCACGGTAGCAATCAACGGTTGCATCAACAAAACGAACGAAGTCTCACGACACAATGACGAAAGGATTCAACGATCGATGTTCACACGGCGCCTTAATTGCTATAGTTCTGTTGAATCAGCGGACACGTCGAAACGGTGTTAGCACAATATGCATTGAATTAATTTACATTCAATTTCCATAATGTAAGTCAACATTGCACGTACATATTCGATTAGTCAAATATCTCCGGTAATCCACTTTCGAGGGCAATGAAGAAAACCGTGTTTACAGCGCCGTAACACAACGGTGAAGCGAAACGTGTACGACTCTCTCTGTCACGTGATCGAGGTTCCAGCCTCTTGTTGCTTGGTGAAGTCTACGGAGATGTGCCACTTCCCAAATTACCCCCACATCGTTCAACAACGTCACATTTCGCAAAACGTACCAATATAATGTTGAATGAAACTTAACGTTCGCGCATTGATTGCATTGCTTCTCGGAGAAGTTGTGTTGGATATGATCTGATTCGACAGGGTGACTGACTGGCTGTGCTGATTAGGGGAATAAATACCGAACTTTCAAAGAAATATAATTGTATTTTCCCTGTAATGTTACTGATTTGAAATCGATATGCAATAACGTTGCCAAATTCTGGAAACACATAGAACAACTATAATTAGAACTACCGTGAGAGAAACTCACAACAATTTTAACTGCCCGTAGAAAGAATAAATTATTCTCACTTTGGTCACATGTTGTTTACGTAATTTATTGATCCAGTTTATTATAGTAATTACTTAATTACTTTAAACGTGTACTTACGTAATTGTTTACATAACTTATTACTATTATTATTTGTAAATAATGTATTTAACATATTTACTTAATCTATGCTTGTCTTTTAGAGACATTTCTATTCATTTTTGTTTAAATTTTCGATATAATTTAAATAAGTTCTTTTGGGCATGTTTAACTCGCAGGCATGTTAATACAGATATAATAATAATAACAACAATAACATTAATAACAATAATGACGACGACGGCGATGATGATGACGACGATTAAGATAACGATTATGAGAAAACGACGAAGACTACAACAATAATACATCTACTAATAATAATATTACTAACAATAGTAACAATAAAGACGTCGACTATGGCGATGTTGATACTGATGATGAGAACGATTACAACGACGAAGACGATACTACAACAACAATTACTACTACAACTACTACTACTACTACTACTACTGCTACTGCTACTGCTACTGCTACTACTACTACTGCTACTGCTACTGCTACTGCTACTGCTACTGCTACTGCTACTACTACTACTCCTACTGCTACTGCTACTGCTACTGCTACTGCTACTGCTACTGCTACTACTACTACTGCTACTGCTACTGCTACTGCTACTACTACTACTACTACTACTACTGCTACTGCTACTGCTACTGCTACTGCTACTGCTACTGCTACTACTACTACTACTACTACTACTACTACTACTACTACTACTACTACTACTACTACTACTATTACAATAATAATAATACCAACAACAACAATTATGATAACGATGGTTATCATAATTGCTGTTGTTGGTATTATTATATAATATAATAATATAACAATAACACTAACTCATGTCGTCCACGTGCAGGTTGGACTGGGACCGCTGGCTGATGATGGGTCTGATCGGCGTCGTGACAGGACTCGTCGGCATCTTGCTGCACCAGACCATCTACGTGATCGGACAGGTGAAATGGCACAAGGCCGAGAGCTACTTTCAGGTGAGTGTCTATCAACAACTCAACACCCAAGTAACTTAACACGTCCCGAAACAGTTTCGGTGTGTTTCGATGTGTTGTGTTATTATATAAAATGACTATAATAATCGTTACTGAAATAATAACGACGATGATGCACGACGACTAATTGTGGTGATAATGAGTAAATTGTTTGTAATTGTGAACAGCAATAACGACGTTCGCACCAATAGTAATGGTGCCGCGTCCTTTCAATGTTGATTAATAAAACTGATGTCATACTATGCCATTATCTTTGACTTTCTGACCGTACATTGTGAATTTACGCTTTTATGTGTTTGCTTGCCTACATGAATGGACGTTTGTATTTTATACTATTCTGTTCTGTGATGACACAAAGACAAACAGTATGTCCTCTTCCTGTTCCAAAAGGTAGGAAAATAAAGTCTTATGCAAGGAGTTGTCGGTAGGATGCCCATTACATGTTTGGACAATCGTACATATCTAGACATAAATACATCAACTTGCTAAATACGTAGGCAAGTAAACAAATAATTCCCCTTTTCTGGGAAGTATTAGGCCACGCTGCAATTGATGCGCGAAAACTAGTCGTACACAGAGAGCCACCAATGTTGCTGCTGTAGGAGAACGTCCTGAAGGCGTGGGCGTGGGTCGTCGGCTACAGCGTCCTGTTCGCTATCGTCAGTGCAGCCTCCGTGTCGGTATGTGTCGTTACTTGACCTTTCAACCCATCGCGATCCTGCGCGTTTGACCTGTCCGTCACGTGACCTGCAAAACCCCCTTAGAGCCATAACGATGTACGATGTGTGGCTCTCAAACATTCATTCGAATGTTTTTAGAGATTCTAACTCTAAATGTTTTTCGTTTGATCAAACGATAGGACAGGGTTGTTTAGATTGACCTGGGTGGGAAAAGTTGATATTTAGTAGCCATCTTGCCACCCTTGCAGTAGCAATATACATGTGTGATCATTTTTACTAGAGCTATTTCTTTCCCTAATCTCAGCCATGCATCTCTGTCCTTTCAAGATGTTTTCTTTGCACTGTATCTGTATTATATATCCGATCTTATTTGTTCCCGCCCATCGTACTCTAGTGTCTTGAGTGGTTTCTTTGTCATTTACTCCATATTCCATCTCTATATATGTCCATTTCTAAAAATAAACTATCGATAACTTTTATTCTGCTTTAATTTTCCGATATTTGCTCATGCTAGTATAGCTGTGAAACTTTATAATTCACCGTATCAGTGTACATGTACTAACGTTCGTCTCTCATGTCACTTTTGCAGTTCTTCTGCCTTGAAGCGGCCGGATCTGGTATACCGGAAGTTATCGGCTTCCTAAACGGAACTGTTATGCGTCACGTGTTCAATCTGCGCACGTTCGTTGTCAAGTTCATCTCGTGCTGTCTTGGAGTTGGTGCTGGACTTCCGGCCGGACCGGAAGGACCCATGATTCACATTGGGTACAGTATCTTCCTGTCGGGTTTCTGGAGACAATAATACTAATAATATCCGTCATGTCTATGTGTATATGATAAATCATAGTTATCATTCTCCAAAATAAGATTTCAAATGTGCTAGCCAAGAATTGCGATTCAACTACATACAATTACAGTTTTAAAATCATTTCAACACCTATTTTTTTGCAGGTGCGTTGGAAAATGAAAATATATTTATTTCTTTGCAGCCAAATTTGATTGTCTTAATAAATTATCTGCTTAGATATAGTGGTATACTAAGATATTTGTATTTTCCCAAACGTATATATGGCTAACATTTACATGGCCACGACAATTAATAAGCATCCTACTTTCTTGCAAGACAATGGTTTGCACGGTGAATGTCAAATTGGAATTGTACGAATTATACACTACATCGCCTGGGGCGACTTAAAAGTCCCAAACTTGAGCAATTGGTCGATGAGAGAGATACTAATAGTACAGTTGGTAACTTGCAATAACAATTATTGTACTTTGATTGCAGAAGTATCATCGGGTCTGGCCTCAGCCAACTTCGTTGTCAGTCGCTCAACATTGCCTTGCCGTTTTTCACGAGGTTCAGAAACCCAGAGGACAGGTGTGTTCTGGAGACATATCGACGAACACATAGTCACATATGAATTCATTCACACGATATGAACAACACTTATCTTTGGTCCTATGTCTGCATTGACACCATAGCAGTTCAATATATTGGAAATATTATGAAATATTTTCATTCACCTTCTGTGCGGCATCTGACAACTTACCACACCTTACACCATTATAATAAACAATTACACCATTACAATAAACAAGGATATCATTATAATACACAAGTATACAACTACAATAAAAAATTACACAATTACACTAAACAATTACAAACAAATTACACCATTATAATAAACAAGGACATCATTATAACAAACAACTATACCACTACAATAAACAATTACATAATTACACTAAACAATAACAAAAATTACACCATTACAATAAACAATTACATCATTACAACAACCAATTAAACCATTACAATAAACGACTACACAATTACAATAAACAATCAGCAACAATAACCCGTACTTATCATACAATATATACAGCACATTGGCGTGAACATGACTTCTACCCAACATCAGTTATTCTAACCTCCAAACAGTTGATGAGAATTAATATCAATATCGTCACTTTGACTACACTAAATCCAGCACAACACAACTAACATTGACGCAATGCAATAATCAAGTATCACAATCATAACATAAATACGTAAATAATAGTAGCCTATTTAGCAAGCCACAATTTCTTCTGTTTTGGTGATAGCTTGTAACCTAGAGCCGTGCATGCATGCGTACGATATGCTGAGTCAAAACGTTCCACGTTGCATCAAACAAAATCACGAGTAAATATCAGCCAAGTAATGGGCACAGAGGTAGACGAATTGCGAACGTGTTTGTACAGTCGTTCGGCACTATCGAGTGTTCTCCGAATGTAATGTGTGTGGTTGGATTACTGGCTGTGGATACCATGTTTATGTCTTCATAAACGTCCAGATAGTGTTCGACTGAACAGGTTTGCACGGGAGTAAAGTGTAAAGGAAAAGTAAGTTCTTCTGTCGCGTAGTACCCGGTCAACTCGACTGACCAAAACGCTTTACGCTTTACTCCCTGGCTGACCCGTTTAGTCGAACATCATTATGACTTCTCTGGGAATCATTTTATGGTCATTTTAACGCATTTGTGGCTGGTATAGCTTTACTTTTATTTATGTCATCAAGATAATTGTTGCACTGGATTCCTCGTACTTCAAAAGACATAAAACGACTCCGAGTTCAAGGTTCTATACCGTTTATTGCCAAAGACAAATCGATCATAAGACTTTTGGTGACCGGTGGCGGCCATCTTGAATTTTCCTGCGAAAAAAATCATCTGAGCTATTTTCCGACAAAGAAAATACAAATGGAAACAAATGGAAACAGTTTTTCCAGTTCTTTAGGGTCAATATAAGTGAAAAAACACAATTATTTAAAATCTATATAAAAAAGTCACAGAACATGTATTTGCTACATAACTCGGTATACTAATTCGTTATTCGTGAACTAAGTTACCCATAGTTCGACATCGCAGCACAAGCCTCGATCTCGGATTCTCTTAACTGAAACTCCGAATCCAAGCCATAAATCATTGCACCACTAGAAACAAGCAATTTGGGTAATTCTAAGGATACATATATCGCGCTATGTTAGAAAATACACTTACTATATATCTACGATGCAAGCCTTCAGAATCTGCTCGCTTGATGCAGACGGAACTTTACAACGGCTGGCGTGGCGGCTGGGGTGGCTGCCGCCTTCGGGGCTCCTGTTGGTGGCCTGCTCTTCGCCATGGAGGAGGTGTCGTCGTTCTGGAGCATGAAGCTCGGCTGGATGATCTTCTTCGCCTGCATGCTCGCCACCTTCACCGTCGACCTGTTCAACTCGTCGACGACGGCCTTCGAAGTGCACGGCAACTTCGGCCTCTTCAAGACAGACAAATACGTCATATTCAAGGTGAGGAACTGCTTCCGGCTCGTGGTCATGCGGGTACAACACTTTTTCTTCTTCTTGTTCTTCTTCTTGTTCTTCTTGTTCTTCTTGTTCTTCTTGTTCTTCTTGTTCTTCTTGTTCTTCTTGTTCTTCTTGTTCTTCTTGTTCTTCTTGTCTTCTTGTTCTTCTTGTTCTTCTTGTTCTTCTTGTTCTTCTTGTTCTTCTTGTTCTTCTTGTTCTTCTTGTTCTTCTTGTTCTTCTTGTTCTTCATAACGTGATCACAGTCGTGTTTTGACTATTCCATCACTATAGGGAACTACGACACGCTGGTGACAGCAATAGCATAAGTAATAAGATAAACTATTTACTATTGGTGGTGATATAATACTAATAAAATAAATAAATAAATAAATAAAAAGCATGTATATCCACAAACGGAACTATTCACTCGTAGTGTTACCAGGAGGCTATAATGATCACATTTCGCCCTAAAAGGCAAGCTGGCTCCAACTATCAAAATTATTGCCAGGCCCAAAACTGATGGCTAGGAAAAGTTTTGCTATCATCATCTCATCATCTTACTCATCCGGACTCCTCCTCCCACACGGGTAGGTTTTCCAGCACAGATCACCCTAATAATCTTGGTCAGAAGCATCCCGTAACGCTGAAAGATTTATTTGACGTGAAGCACGGCCGCCATATTGCCGTCCTTATTGTTGTGACGTATAATGACTGTGCCGCCATGTTATTTCAACCACGTTATGCATACCATCCGCGTGCAACGATCACGTTTTCTCTTGTATCTGTCCGCCAAACGTGCTCTCGTGTCTCAGGTGGTTTCCTCCAAACAACAGGAGTTGTCCTTCTTTAGAATTAGTGAGTCCACTACAGTGTGGGATATGTTATTTCACCTGGCATAGATACCAGCTAGAAGGGACCACCGGCTTTTAGTGTCTCCCCGAAACATGCAGGCAAAAGTGGGGTGAATGAAATTGCGGTAGGTGGGATTGAACCACTGTCCCCTCGATTGACAATCCGGCGGTCTACCGCGCGACCATCGCTCCCCACATGTAAAGTACGCGTAATCACTGCACGTAAATTGTCCTCTGATCTCTGCTATCGGCGGTTCGATGGCTACACGTCATAGCGTGCACATCCCACGTACTATGTCTAATCTATGTACTATGTATATCTAATAGCTATGTCTATACATAGCTATTAGATAGGAGCTGGGGAACTCCCCTCCCCTTGTGGGACCAAACGCGCACAGATCTCGCTCAATCTCGGACGATTCGTGATTTAGTACGGTATCTGTTGTAACTTTTTATATCATCCGTGTGAGGGCGCTGTGTGTTTAAGAGCCCCAGGTCGGATGGATTAAATCTGGCATAGATTAGTGGGAACTAGCAAATGTAACACATGCGGTTGGCGTGTCTGGCTTTAGCATTGTATGCCTTATAGAGAAACATGTGGGGTATACCATTATTAGTATTACGTGACGGCGTAAATGTTAAATTAGGGCATAAACACCACGAAAAAACATGATGAATTTTTCCGAATATATCCGTGCACTCAATTAAATGAATGACGGGTGCCTATTTTAGGAATAATGGGAGCATGCATTTATGTAGTGTGCTAGAAACATGCCGTGTTTAGAACCAACACAGTTAGTGTTCGAATAAATAAGCGACATGACATTTTGTACAAACATTTTTGAATTGTTGTGAATTCGACAGGTTGGCAACGCCATTCCTGTGAACGTGATCATGTTCGCGCCTGCGCTGTTACTCGGCATCGTGGGAGGTGTTTCCGGCGCCATGTTCACCGTGCTCAATCTCAAGATATCACGGCTACGGTGGCGCCTCCTGTCTACCATCAAAACACCACTTGCACAGCAGTTTGTCCGCTGTCTGGAGCCGACCATAATCATGGTGAGTGAAGACGGTCGTCGTGTCTAGCGACGATGACGACGAACAACGTCGACGACGACGACGACGACGACGACGACGACGAAGAAGAACGAAGACGACGACGACGGACGACGGACGACGGACGACGGGCGACGGGCGACGGGCGACGGGCGACGGACGACGGACGACGGACGACGGACGACGGACGACGGACGACGGACGACGGACGACGACGACGGACGACGGACGACGGACGACAATAGCAATAACGAAATAACAACAATAACGCGCGGATAATTTTCAATTTTTAGATAGCTTTAAAATCCTCACAATTCGTCCATCAAATAGTATTACATAGATAGATTACCTTTATTACTATCAACACCATTATGCTTCATTATTTCGGATTATTTCACGGATCATGTCTAGTTTGATTTAATTCAAAATGTTTGACATTCAAGCTGTTGGGCAACGGGCAGTCATTTTCAACACGTGACCGCTGTGGTATACCATTATATACATATACAAAGGCAGGAGTCACTGTACGTTCCACGTTTCTCCCCAGATGTTGTGGGCGACCATCACGGTGTTCCTGCCGGCCGCCTTCCCCTGCAAACCGGTCGTGTGTTCCTCTTCAGCCGGCGCCGACTCGTCTCTCAGGTGAGACCAATGTCTTTACATATTCCAAGCCCCGATGTCTCCCCGCGAAAAACTCTACTTCCGGATAATAACAATAATACTGCTTCCGGATAACAACAATAATACTAACACTTCTATAGCGCCTATATCCTTAAAAATCAAGCTCAGAGGCGCAACAAACAAAATCATTTGTCATAATCATAAACGGGGCCAGGTAAAAGTTGTCATGGGAGCATTGTATCGCCGAATGTTTTGGAAATATTCAGCCTAGTTGTTTGGAAACGGGTGATCTAAGGGTCCTAGAGATATTAGAGAAATGTAGCAGATTAACTAAGTATGTCGGTTGTTGAGTCGAAAGAGTGCAGTGTGTAACCGTAGCCAATTTAAATTTAATTCGGTATACAACTGGAAGCCAATGTAACTGCTTAAGTAGGATTAGTGCTGGTGAGAAACGGGTTTCCTTAAGTACCACGTGTGCAAAACAAGTATGTATACTTTGGAGTTTAAATACGCGCATGAGGTGTCGATGCAGCAGTATTTATTAGCTACACCAAACCGGACGTTGCGTCACATATACCTCTTCTGCACACCACAGGACCGCACTCACATACAGATCAAATGTAATTCACTGCCCAGCAAGACTATCCTATACGTTTTGTCGATGTAAAGCCGCATTTGTTTCAAATCTCACGCTGTCCGTCCAATTCAACGATGAGCGTTTTATTGTTAGATTTCTGCCCTTGATTATTTTAACTGGCGTTTTTCTGTAATCAAATTACCTTTATTCTTAAACGGGTATTCATCTTTGTAGTAGAGCCTATGGCCGCGTTTTATGACTTTGCTCTTTTTAACTTACTTCTAGCTAAACTACTTAATCGTTGCTCTTAGTCTCCTGGTTCCTCTACGTAGAGGTTATTGATAATCCCAATTTTGTTGATACATGCGCTCCGAAATTATCAAACAGTCATAACCACTAGGCAGGGACAATTACAAGATGGCAGCCTCCAAGATATGTGATATTTTATTATTTTCACTATTCTGAGTTAACCACTAACGTGAAAACATTGATTATTTTTGCAAATTATTAGTTTGTCCAAACCGTTTCAGGTGTATCACATAAGAAATTTGCCTTTCGTTTACCTTTAATTGTTTACGTTGCTTTCCCTTTAAATGTTTACTTTTGTTTCCCTTTAAACGAATATGTTTGTTTCCCTTAATTGTTTACGTTTGTTTCCCTTTACATTTTTACGTTTTTCTCCCTATCAATGTTTATGTTTACTTCCCTTTTTTACGTTTGTTCCCATTACATTTTTATGTTTGTTTCCCTGTAACTGTTTATGTTTGCTTCCCTATAAATGTTTATGTTTGCTTCCCTTTTTTACGTTTGTTTCCCTTTACACGTTTATGTTTGTTTCCCTATAAAATGTTTACGTTTGTCTCCCTTTATTTTTTACATTTATTTCCCTTTATTGTTTTACCTTTGTTTCTTTTGAATGTTGCCGACAGTCTTCACCGCTTGCTCTACTTGCAGTAACAGCGTCACGGAAGCGGCGGCGTCCGTGCTCCGTCAGAGCCAGTCGCGGAACCACAGCTCGCAGTACTGCCCTACGTCGAGCACGGAGCCGTACACCATCGACGACCACGTCCAGGCCTACTGGTGCGAGCAGCCGCGCTGGAAGGACGGCGCCGTCGTCAGTGGGGAGTACAACGAAGGTACCTGGGCCACCTAGACCACCTAGACCACCTAGACTACCTAGACCACCTAGACTACCTAGACCACGTAGACCACCTAGACCACCTAGACCACCTAGACCACCTAGACCACAAAGACTACCTAGACCACCTAGACCACCAAGACTACCTAGACCACCTAGACTACCTAGACCACCAAGACTACCTAGACCACCTAGACCACCTAGACCACAAAGACTACCTAGACCACCTAGACCACCTAGACCACAAAGACTACCTAGACCACCTAGACCACCTAGACCACCAAGACTACCTAGACCACCTAGACCACCTAGACCACAAAGACTACCTAGACCACCTAGACTACCTAGACCACCAAGACTACCTAGACCACCTAGACCACCTAGACCACAAAGACTACCTAGACCACCTAGACCACCAAGACTACCTAGACCACGTAGACTACCTAGACCACCAAGACTACCTAGACCACCTAGACCACCAAGACTACCTAGACCACCTAGACTACCTAGACCACCAAGACTACCTAGACCACCTAGACTACCTAGACCACATAGACCACCTAGACCACCTAGACCACCTAGACCACCTAGACCACCTAGACTACCTAGACCACCTAGACCACCTAGACTACCTAGACCACCTAGACCACCCAGACTACCAGACCACCTAGACTACCTAGACCACTTAGACCCACCAGACTCACCTAGACCACCTTCAACCCCCTTTTAGAACCCCTGAAAAACCCAATCAAACCATTTTTAAGACTACTTTTTAGAACCACCCTTTAGACTGCCTTTGAACTACCTAGCTAAACTCCCTTAACTTGCTCTTAGTCCGTCCTCAGACCAGTTTAGATTACCCAAATTTTGGAACACCTAAATTACCTAAAACCACTCGGGAACTTACCTAGATACCTAAGATACCTGATAATTATTACTATCTGATTTAAACCCACCTGAAAACATTGATATATTGCAATTTAAGTTACAAACCTTTTGGGTACACTAAGACCACCAAGACTACTAGACCCCTTTTAGACTACCTAGACCCCTTAATGACTGTCTCCCTAAAAGACCACCTAGTTCCCATTTTTTTATTTTTCCCACACTAGTTCTCCCAAAAGACCCCTTTTAGTTTCCCACCTAGTTTTTTCCCTAGACTTTACGTTTGACTCCCTAAGATTTTACCTAGACCTTTTTTCCTAGACTACCTGATGTACCTAGACCACGTCTAGACCACCTTGACCACCTAGTACCACCTAGACCACCTAGACCACTAGACCACCTAGACCACCTAGACTAACTAGACCACCTAGACTACCTAGACTACCTAGACTACATAGACCACCAAGACTACCTAGACCACCAAGACTACCTAGACAACTTAGACTACCTAGACTACCTAGACCATCTAGACCACCTAGACCACCTAGACTACATAGACTACCTAGACTACCTAGACCACCTAGACTACCTAGACCACCGAGACCACCTAGACACCTAGACCACCTAGACCACCTAGACTACCTAGACTACCTAGACCACCAAGACCACCTAGACCACCTAGACCACCTAGACCACCTAAACCACCTAGACTACCTAGATTACCTAGACTATCTAGACCACCTAGACCACCTAGACTACCTAGACCACCTAGACCACCTAGACCACCTAGACCACCTAGACCACCTAGACCACCTAGACCACCTAGACCACCTAGACCACCTAGACCACCTAGACCACCTAGACCACCTAGACCACCTAGACCACCTAGACCACCTAGACCACCTAGACTACCTAGACCACCTAGACCACCTAGACCACCAAGACCACCTAGACCACCTAGACCACCTAGAACACCTAGACCACCTAGACCACCTAGACCACCTAGACCACCTAGACTACCTAACCACCTAGACCACCTAGACCACCTAGACCACCTAGACCACCTAGACCACCTAGACCACCTAGACCACCTAGACACCTAGACCACCTAGACCACCTAGACCACCTAGACCACCTAGACCACCTAGACCACCTAGACCACCTAGACCTACCTAGACCACCTAGACTACCTAGACCACCTAGACCACCTAACCACCTAGACCACCTAGACCACCTAGACCACCTAGACTACCTAGACCACCTAGCCTACCTAGACCACCTAGACTACCTAGACCTACCTAGACCACCTAGACCACCTAGACCACCAAGACTACCTAGACTACCTAGACCACCTAGACTACCTAGACTAACTAGACTACCTAGACCACCTAGACTACCTAGACTACCTAGACCACCTAGACTACCTAGACTACTAGACCACCTAGACTACCTAGACCACCTAGACCACCTAGACTACATAGACCACCTAGACTACCTAGACCACCTAGACTACCTAGACTACCTAGACCACCTAGACTACCTAGACCACCAAGACTACCTAGACTACCTAGACCACCTAGACCACCTAGACCACCAAGACTACCTAGACTACCTAGACCACCTAGACTACCTAGACTAACCTAGACCACCTAGACCACCTAGACTACCTAGACCACCAAGACTACCTAGACTACATAGACCACCTAGACTACCTAGACCACCAAGACTACCTAGACTACCTAGACCACCTAGACCACCTAGACCACCTAGACCACCTAGACTACCTAGACCACCAAGACTACCTAGACCACCTAGACTACCTAGACCACCTAGACTACCTAGATTACCTAGACCACCTAGACCACCTAGACCACCTAGACCACCTAGACCACCTAGACCACCTAGACTAACTAGACCACCTAGACTACCTAGACTACCTAGACTACATAGACCACCAATACCTACCTAGACCACCAAGACTACCTAGATCACCTAGACTACCTAGACTACCTAGACCATCTAGACCACCTAGACCACCTAGACTACATAGACTACCTAGACTACCTAGACCACCTAGACTACCTAGACCACCTAGACCACCTAGACTACCTAGACCACCTAGACCACCTAGACTACCTAACTACTAGACCACCAAGACCACCAAGACCACCTAGACCACCTAGACCAC
>JAODUO010000050.1:250000-272500 GCA_025642075.2 Ridgeia piscesae
GCAGGTAACTGAACACGGCGTGTTGTCGCTTTCTTTAATAATAATAATAATAATAATAATAATAATAATAATAATAATAATAATAATAATAATAATAATAATAATAATAATAATAATAATAATAAAGCTTTATTGTCTGGCGTTGACCCACGTAGTGCCTATATATAAAATAAAATGAAATATGGCAAATAAATATATAATTCTTTAAAATAATATAAATATATTATTTTGATCTAATAAATAAATAACATATCTCAGATATCTTTTAAAATAATAGATTATCTATATATATATATATATATATATATATATATATATATATATATATATATATATATATATATATATATATATAATGTCCTTTAAATTATATATTATCTTATAAAAATATGATTTTAAGTTAGTAAACAAATAAATAAATACTGAGGTCTATTTTTATTTACAATTGAATTATGTGTAAAATTTTAATATATTTATATTGATATCGTATTCAGATATGCTGATCTGCTTCGCCGTATTTGTTAGCTTCGCCGTATTTAGTACGGTTGTACGGTTATACGGTTGTACGGTTATATGGTTGTACGGTTATAAGGTTGTACGGTTGTGCGGTTGTACGGTTGTACAGTTGTACGGTTGTACGGATGTACGGTTGTACGGTTGTACGAAATGTCTCTACTGTATTAAATAATAATTGTATTTAACATAACCAAGCCGTGTGATTGTATAATATAACTTAATAGATAACGAAGAGTAGTGTATTTTCTTGTTCCAAATACTGGCCTGGATTCTAGATAAGTCCAAAGAAGTTCAGTGCCCTCCTACAATGACGTTTCTTAATGTGAAATTAGTTAAAACGTTGTATTCTACTAAAATACTGTAAACTTTGTTTAAATGCGCTCTAAGCACTAAGACGTCCTTAAAACTGTGTGCACTCTACTTGAAGGCAGTATAAATAGTTTATATAATTATATCAGTAACAGACTACGTGTCGCAGCTATATAACATGATAAAATTCAGCTATAGAATGATATGTGTTCGTATTTCGTTTCTAAATGATGATTACTTGTAATCATTGGCTTATGGAGAGCCTTACGGTAGAAAGGTGAGGAAGGTCATGTTTAATCGAGTTGCATTCGTAACAGAAGAATGGCGCTGTTGTCTAGCAACCTGTTTATGCAGACGAGTTTGCTGAATTAATCCGTAAGATTACATACAAGTTTGTGTCTAATTTAGAAACATAATAATGTGCTATTCTAAACAGTGATATCAAATGGTATCATGGGCCTCGGTCGGTGGGGGACGTGGGGGACGCGTCCCCTATTTTTCAGCCTGAGGGGGAGAGCATAGGAAATGCCCCCCCCCCGACTTTTTCAGTTCAGAAAAATAAATTTACCGGCATTTAGCGAGGCTGATCATTCCCCTCTCTTAAAAACCTTACATCGGTCTAATAGTAAAATTAATATACGGATTCAGATATAAACTTCCGACTACCCAGTGGAAAATCACTAGATAAATTGCTTGGTTGGCCGCAGCGCGCAATGTTATCTTAGTCCAGTAAATATTCATCATGCCGGGCTCTATCATTGTGCACCCTTGTGTTGATATATTACTAGGCACTAGCTATCAAGCACATTATAGATGGTACATTTTTGTTTGCCCTGTCACCCTTTGGGTTGCAGCCTAGTCGCCCTGGTGGATACTTATTGCTTACAGCAGAACCAGCAGTTTCCTGCATTTTGTGTAATTTGATCCCATTTGAGTGATGACAAATTTCTTTGCTAAAAGGTGGGATTGGGAAGTCCTACACAGGCAGCCCTGAAACCTCTGCATCTTGTCACTCTATGAATCAGGCAACCAGTTATGGGTGCAAAGTCTACCCTCCAAATGTTTAGTGGTTGGGGCCCCTATTCAAATACATGTAGCCAATTTAACTATTTTAAATAGCATAACATAAACGCCTTTGTTTATTTTATTTTAGAATTAGTACCAGACCAACAATAAATTATGTTTTATATTTACTAAAAACATTTATATTTAGTTCAGGTTATGTGTGTGTGTGTGTGTGTGTATATATATATATATATATATATATATATATATATATATATCCCGTCCCCCCACTTTCAAAACCGGATCGACGCCCCTGAAATAGTATTACAGAATTGGACGCCACTTGGTAAAATTATTATATGTAAATATGTATATAAGTTAGATAATTTAGTTTTGATATGCACCACATGGTTTTGGTAAGCTGCACGTAACAAAACTCGTTCTTCTTTAATCGTCCTGTCGTTATTTCCTTCTTTAAAGGTATTCGCACTGCAATGCTGAATCTGAAATAAAGGTATAGACCGACCAATCGATCGAGCGATTGATTGATTGCCATTATTGTTCAGATATATAGGGTAGGGTTTAAAACGCTTCTTACGTTGTCTGTATCGTTTATCACAACCAAACTTTGTAATTCGCTTGATTACATATAATGTTTTTGTTCCGTTTTCAGAACCGAGTTGGCTGTGATACTACTCGACGACGCTGTCAAAAAGCAGACACAAAGAGGAGTGACTATCACACCACAAATTCCCTATGAAGAGGTAGGACACGCACGCACGCACGCACGCACGCACGCACGCACGCACGCACAGCACACACACACACACACACACACACACAGCGTATATGCATTTACAGGCAAATAAATGAATAAATCCCCGTACGAACAAAAACCCATACACACACAAGCATACACACACAATCATACACACACAAGCATACACACACAAGCATACACACGCAAGCATACACACGCAAGCATACACACGCAAGCACACACACACACACACACACACACACATACACATACATACATACACACACGCACTCACACAAACGCACGCATTTGTTTCTGTAATTTACTATTCTGTTTTATTCAAATACCATGTTCCAATACTATAATTCGTTGTTGTGCCGTGTGTAGAAATTATACTAGCGAAACATCCGAACATGCCTTTCGAACAACCGATTCTATTTAGCTTCGTTCGAAAGCATCCATGTTCAACTTTGAGACGATATTCACAGTACGTGTGATACCATCGAGCCACGTTGCCTTGTTGTTGCAGATATCGGTGGAGAGAATACGAAAGAAGGAAGGACTCATGGACGTACTCGAAGCCTATATTCAGCAGCCACATTACAAAGAAATTTTTATCAATTTGGTAAGTTGAAACGCGGAAAGTAGCCACACTTTCTGACCGGAAACCAGCAAATTTCCAGAGAAAACACTAGGGCAAATGTTATAATGTAATCAGCAATCTGAAGGTCTTAAATGAGCAAATGCTGAGCTAAACAAGAAATCAAAATGGATCTGAGCATAGTTTTATTTAGGTCATGTCCTTACAATGCAGCCATTTTCAAATTGTCTTTATGACATGTTTCACAGGATGGCTGAGAGTAGATGAAAGCAAAATGCAAATAAGACAGAGCTTTTCGTTATTGGAACACAGAGGCAGCGTGAACAAATTAATAATTTAGTCAGCATGTTATGCCTTCAGTTTCAACACGACATATTCAGAAGTAATTTTTTATGACAACTATAATTTTAGAGAACACGTTTCTCAGATATGTCGAGAAATATCTGAAAAAATGGCTTAACATATTATTATTATCATCATATTCGTTATTTACGACGTGTTCGTCTGTATTTGTCTCTTAGGATGTCACAAAATTACAGCGTCCTCAGAACTGTTTAACAAGGGTTGTGACTAGTTTTCCACGTTTTAGTCGTTCTAAAGTTACTGCTTTGGCTTCATGTGCGATATCGTATCATCTAGAAGATCTGCGTTATTACTTACCGGGCTCTTTCCTATAAGTAACCATTTTCAGAAGATTTAGTTGTAATAGGGAGTTGATTCCAGATTGTTGGTGCAACTATAGAGAAAGCACATTTGCCTATATTGAGCTTAGTTTTAGAAAAACGTTTTTGGAGACGAAATATAAGGATCCTATGGATATCATGGAAATATAACAGATTAACTAAGTATGTCGGTTGTTGAATATAAAGAGTACGGTATTTAATTAACAGTATAGCAAATTTGAATTTATTTCGACCTACAGCTGGCAGTTAGTGCAACTGCAGTGATAGTGAGAAACGGGGGCCTTAATTACTACCATGCGTGGTCAGCAATTCTGTATTGGTTAGAATTTAGATTTAGTTCTTTTTGGCAATGTTGTTGAGAAGTGAGTTACAATAGTCGAGTCGATTATTAATTAAAGTTGCTTATATTGTTTTAACAGTTCATAAAGACAAATGACGCCGGAATCGACGGAAATCACGAATATGATAGAAACATGACTTGTATACTTGTGAAATGTACTGTAAGCAGAAATCACTCTCAAAAATAACTTCTAAATCCCAAACGGTATCTGATGTTGATGTATCAGTACCAATAACTTAGCTGGAAAGTAACCTTATTTCGTTATTTATTTGTTCCAATAACGATTAGATCAGCATTAAGCTTCAATATACTTGAATCCATTCGCAGCATGATGTCAGTAAGGCAATCGTCTAAAGTTAACATATATGTGTGTGTATACATTGGTTAGAGTGATACACAAACGTGTGTCGTCAGCTAGTCTCGGTTAACCGACTCTCGTTTGGCGGCGTAACTTCGCCGTAAAGCGGTTGAGCGGCTAAAAGGTGCTGCCACCTCACGGAGTCTGGGTAATCGAAACTAGTCATCTACAAACAGGTCTGAGAACGCCATTTTGTTTCCGGTTGCAGGAGCCATACTTGAACCGTGCGGCGTTGAACATCCAGGAGGAATTCTCGCTGCATCGCACTTACATGATCTTCCGCTCGCTGGGTCTGCGTCATCTGACAGTCGTCGACATGGCGAACCGCATCGTCGGCATCATCAGCCGAAAGGACCTGATGGGCTTCAATCTGGAGGAGAAACTGGAGCAGCGAAAGCGGCGTGGCTACAGCGTCCAAGGCGGCATCCAGAAACTCCTGCCGTCGGAGACGAACGAGACTCACATCGTGTGACGCGACGGACGGAGCGGGGCGCCGAGAGAGGGCGCCGTGTACATACGTCTGTGTATATATATATAATGGCTAAGGTTTTGTGATAACCCGGCGGTCGCACGCACGCACGCACGTACGTAAGTTCCAGCTGGTGGACACCGACGGACTGTGGTCTGTGGTCAGGCCCGACGCACGCCATGCCACGCCCCGTGGTGGGTTGAGTTGGGCGGAGAGTGGGCGGGGCCAAGGGTGGGCGGGGCGGAGGCGGGGCAAGACGCCATTGGGCGTGGCAAGTTATGAACGTGAAATTGCTCAGGTGGTTCGTGAACACTACCAAACGTATTACTTAGTAGTAGGGTCGTCATCGTCACCCACGTCATCGTAGTTAGGATTTTTTATTAATAGTATTATGATTATTATTAGCGATAGGTGTTTTTGTTTTTTATTATTATTTCGACAGTTTGTTCCTCCCGATTTCTTTGTCTTTGTTGTTCTTTTTTCCACCCATCCCTTCCACCTCACCCCCCTCTCTCTCTCACCCTCTATTATTCCCAACGATTTTGTTGTTCATTTCCCATAGTTATGTTGCTAATTCCTGTCCACACTCATCGATATTTCGTAACTTCATAAAGCACAAGGGATACGTCCCCAAAATGTCACGTGACATATCCAACTAAGCTGCTTTTTCACAGTTCCCGTAGGTAATATCACAAGATAATTGCATGGTGTTGAACAACACGTATTATGGCCATAAAGTGCAGATGTGTGCCTTCTAAGTTTGACATGTTGACACTGTTCCGTTACACACTTCGTTAAGTTTTGTGTTTCCATTGCACAGTAGTACACCGTTCGTGACGGACGTACACCCGTTTATTAGCGATATTCGCTAACCGATTGTAAGACCTGGTTCTTTTGTTATGAGTGGTAGTGGGAAAACTGGTTGTCACGTTGCCACGTAGAAAAGCCCAAATCGTTCACAGGTCCGGCCGTTATGTGAACATAGGCCGTTCTGTGAACATTGGTCGACGTATGTTTTCCTTCCACTGAGCCGCTTTCACTTTCCATCAAATGCAAACGTCATTTTGTTTATGCTCTCCGCTGTTCTTTCTAATCTCACAAGATCAAAAAGTACAACTTACTGAAATAGAATGTTGGTTTTGGCTCAGTTTGAACGGGTCGAAAAGTAACATGTGTGACATTCAAATACATTGTCAATACACACCATTGATAATTTAGTTGAACCCCAACCATCATCTATCCAAAAAAAGATATACTTCTTCAAATGTTTCGTTGACGTTCGGAAATTTTAGAAATTCATTTTCAAATTGATACTTAAACCACATGGCCTCTCTCTCTCTCTCTCTCTCTCTCTCACTCTCTTCTCTCTCTCTCTGTCTGTCTGTCTGTCTGTCTGTCTGTCTGTCTGTCTGTCTGTCTGTCTGTCTGTCTGTCTGTCTGTCTGTCTGTCTGTCTGTCTGTCTGTCTGTCTGTCTGTCTGTCTGTCTGTCTGTCTGTCTGTCTTCTTCTTCTCTCTTTCTCTCTTTCTCTCTTTCTCTCTTTCTCTCTTTCTCTCTTTCACTCTTTCTCTCTTTCTCTCTTTCCCGCTCCCCCTCCTTGACAGACATATTTCGAGAGAGAATGGTATCTACTGATTCTTGCGAGGCGGCAGACGTCAAAATGTGACTGTGCTTATCTTATGACCTTAGTGAGGCATAAGAATGCGGCTTATTCTGCCCACGGGTGAAGTGGAATTCCACACTATTCCAAAAACCAAACTAGCCTCTGTTAGAATATTTGATGTGAAGAGAAGCAATTTTCCATGGCGTACCATTACAAAACGGTTCCCTCCGATGAAATTACCGTTTGCTTCATTGTCATTGTTACCGTTTGTTTTACTAATCAGTGTAAGTGCCGTGTACACGTATACACATGCGGCGACACATACAAACAAATGCAGAATTTGCGTCAAAGATGGAATATTAGCAATGTGTCCGAATGGTGTCATCTTTCCTGTCTCTCTTCCCATTGTTACGTCGACCAGCAATAGAATGGCTACGTCATCACTGCATGAATATATGTAATCCTAATGAATACTCAGAGCGTATAATGTATTCATACAACTACAGCAATACTGCTTTTACTTAGGTAATGTTCGTTGAAATAAATCATGTACATAAACTTAGGGATATTCTATTCGCATAACTATTATGATAAAATGCATGTTAAGGCGACTGAAAATTACAATGTAATGTGTATATAAAGTTTAAATAATTTGATCATAATTTGCTATGCAGGGCTTGTTTCCGTAACTAACACGAGGCGTGCAAACAGAACGGAAGCCAAATCGTTGACGTCTTGGTCAGTCAATTGCAATTACAAAGTCGTTTGAAGGACATAAGTTAAACAACCGACTGATACTATTTATAAAAAGTTGTATTACGGGTAAAAAAGACAATTAAATGGGTAAGTTGAGGACCGTCATTCGTTAACATTATGGCACCATCCGCTGCAAACTCGTACTAATCTCGCCTAGCCGACTCTCGTTCGGCTGCGAGACTTCGCCGAGAAGATAGTAGTGAGGACTTCAAAATGGCAGCCACCTCCCGGCGCCTGGGTAACCGAGGCGAAGCTCGTACATAACATCTTCCCAGTAAGATGTCGTTCTCGTCGCGGTCACGTGTTGTCAGGAGGTGCAGTTACTGCTGTGGGGATTGGGAAGGGAACCGCCTTCCAGCAGAAAGGTGTTTATCCCTGTTGAGTTGTCAGGCGTTTGCTCACATGTTTGCTTGTTACGTCATAGCTGCGCTCACCGTCTGGGGTTTGTATAAATAACGCGCGTGTACATTCATGTATTTGTTGTACACATAAAGACGATATGTCACGACGCTGCGGGCGACTAGTGTTCGAGTTACCCTAAGTACGCACGCACGCACGCACACAGATACGCACGCACATACAGACTCACACACACACACACACACACACACACACACACACACACACACACACACACACACACACACACACACACAGAGAGAGCACACACACACACACAACACACACACACACACACACACACACACACACACACACACACACACACACACACACACACACACGTATAGTTGCGCTATGGCTATAGGTTCGGACTCTCAGCTAAGAGAACCCGGGTTTGAATCCTGAGCTGCCATGACGATGAAAGTTCATTCACTATACACATTGATTGCTCCAGGTCACTAACCAGCTTATTAATGAGTACCGGGCTGTAGACAGTGGTGGATGTACGAATTGCCACCGCGCATTAATTGCAGAGTCTCTGGACACTTCCCAGAGAATTCGAGATGGTCTACGTCGATTGAACAGGTCTGCAAGGAGTAAAGTGTAAACCACACTGAGCCACCCTGAGGATTAACTACTACACCTTACCCTCCCTTGACACTCGCACGCACGCACGCACGCACGCACCACCACCACACACACACACACACACACACACACACAATGGGCGGGTCCAGAGGGGGTACTCTATGGAGGTCCAAAAACCTCCAACTGCGCTCCTTAAGGCTAGCCAAAAAACTTCACTGGCGGCCGATCCAATTTGGTATATTCGGTGAGTCGGAACTTCAGCACGACTCCGCCATTACGCTGTCCCGCCGTCCAGTCATCACCTCCAAGACAAGGGTGCTGTTAAAATGGTATCGCGTCGAGCCGAGGTATCTTCAGCTTCCCGCTGTCTCCGTTCGACGGTGATCGACGTGGACAGACGGGGGTAGGTTGCAGCTCACAATTAGTTTACGCAGCGATGTTGACAACGTCAGAACGTCTGAGACACGTCATTTTAACGTATGCACGGCACGGCACGGCACGGCATATGGCCGCCAAGATCCGCAAGTGGGCACGCACGCACCCACACAACAATATGGAATTAACTGTATATTATAATTCAATTTACTTTAACTATAGCCACTAAACAAAAAAAACTCCAAAATATATATGTTTGAAATTGCATTTCCATATTTCTGGCGGCTCCATGCTCCAATGACGATTTTTACTTGACCCCGATTACGCCATATAATTTCGTTTGTTGCACCTCTTAGCTTGGCTTTTCAAGGACATAGGCGCTACAGACGTGTTACAATTACTTACTTATCTACTGATGCACACTATCACGCACACACGCGAAATAACCATGCGTAATTCTTCATCCCTCCGTTCGTTACGTGTGCCGTGCATCACGGGAACGTACTGTGACGTTTTTAGCGTATATCATAAAGATGATGTCACGTGACATGTACATCATGTGACCTGCTGCCTACCATGATTTCCTCAAATGATTAAAAAGGCTTGCAGAACACGTGGCACGTTTTTGCTTTTACATTTTTCATTCAAGAAATTGATATAGACGCCATGTCGCACATGTATAGCCCGTTTAGGCTTTATGAAGGACTACATATGCGTGACCTCCATCAAGATTTGCCTTTGCCAACAAAATGTTGTTAACAATTAAAATAATAGGTGATTTACATTACAACTGCGGAATGGCTTAAGCATTACTTCACACATTCGTCATTTCAATAACATCCACCTTTTTGTCATAAAAATCAAGACTTTCACCAAACTATCCGATGAAATGCACAAGTTTGTGTAGCCATTTTGTAATAGCTTGAACGGAGGCGTTGCTAAGCAACTAGTCACGTGATGACCAGGTCTACTGCTCTTTAAATCAGCTTCGTTTTCTTGCCCACTGCATCCAAGTGCGACACGCCACTAGCCATTGGAATGTCGTTATCTAATCCTGAATATGTCGCGGAATTCGTTCCGAACAATTGAAACAATATTTTTATATATTAAAGGGAACCAAAAGTCAATTGTTTGAGTCTCAGCATCTAAAGTATTGATAAAAACCAGCCATTTGCAAGAATTAAAGGGATTGTTTAGTGTTAAACTCTGTGTAATATATGCAATTTTTAGTTTCTAGTTTGGGCTTCGCTTATGCACTATCCATATAAGGCTTGGTCATGAATATTCGGTTCAGTTTGCCAGACTTCGGTTTTATTCAACAAGTTCTCTGTGTTTAAAATCAACTGTCATGAATATTTATTATAATCGGGCAGCATAATTAATCATCCAAAAAGTGATTCACATAAACATAGTTATATATAGGCTCGTTGTGCAGATAATACCCCCAAGTTATGCAATGATTTGCAAGACAAAAGTAGCAGTACTTAAATGCAAAATTATAATGTCTTGATACTGTACATGTTTGACCATGATTTATCCCTCATATTGGGTATAAAAACATTGGCATCCACATATTATGATTACCAACATTACTGATTAAAAAGGCCAAATATAGTAATCTCGGAGCCAAATTCAGCTTACAAAGAAACTGGCAAAATCACTGAAATCACAAAACATTGACAGCACAACTTTTTTTCAGCTGTGAAATAAAACAACACACAAATACTAATTCCTTTAGGAAATGTGACATAAATTTTACACCATCTATAAAAATAACTCATTTATGCCTTCATCACGCACTGTTTCATGCCTAAGAACAATACAAAATGTCCTAACACTAATAACAGTTTCTCTTCCCTTTGTTCTGATACACAAAAGTGTTAATTAGTACTGCGCATATAATTTTAAACCCACAATAGGTGCCTCATGTGTTTGGTCGAACAAAACTTGGACCAAACATCTCTCAAGGCCGTTACCAAACGTGACGTCACGACGCCATTTTGTGAAACGTTTTTGTGATACAAAATCTTATCATTTTATAATAAATTTCACATTACAAACTATACACAATTAACATCTTTTTAACATTCATACATTACATTTCCTCTGATTCTATGTTGGTCTCTCGTATGATCTCACCATATTTTCATTTTATAACCAGAGTTATCTAGCCAACCAACCAACCTCTGTTAACGTGGTACGATTCTCTGAATTGTTTACACAAACATGACATCTGCACGGGAGAAACGGTTTCAGATGCGACGTTTCCACTTGTGTATTATTGGGCTAAACTTCCACAGATCGGGCTGCCCAACATGTGGCACATCCTTAAAGTCTGATTTAGTCCACTGGAATGGGGGCAAGTTGTCGTAGGTCGGTCCACCGATGGCAATGAACTCAAGTGACGTCACAAGGCCTGACGTTGTCAACTGCAAAATAGTTTCAGTACATTTCATACAATTGGTTAATTCTTATTAACCATGTCCTACTCCACAAAATACGTTCACTGGAATTAAACAATGCAACAATCAAATAGAAGGAAACATCAGTTTATGGCAATAACTATATTTGTGTTTGTTTTAATGATATGATATGAATTAAAACAATGGGAGCTAACAGTAATTCCAATAACCAAAACCAGCCTGCAAGTAATGTAAACTGTTAAGGTAATAATGTTAATTAGAACAGATGCGTTATTTAATGCATCTTTCAAATAACTGTTGTGAGACGGTTTACAAAAAAAACCATGTAAAAGGTAATAATTATAGTGCAAATGAAAATATATAAAATTGATAAATGCAAAGATAATTAAATTAAAAAATACCTAATACACCTGAATGTCATTAGCAGACATACAAATAATTACATTGGAACAATATAAAATTACAACAACAAATATTTAAGTTATTGAGAATTTTAGATGTGCATTCTGGCTTTCAACACGCAGTAAACCAACCATGTAATTAAATTTGGAATATTTTCATTTGCCCACCTTCATGTCAACCCCTCCGTGGTTCCTGTGACCCAGTGCCCCAAAAGGGTACTTCCCACTGGCGGGGTTGAGATCACAGCGAGCCGAAATGGCGTTCTCTCCACTGTAGGGTGGGGTACAGTTGCAGCGAGACAGAGGATCGTGGGTAAAGTCATTGTACCTGGAATAGGATCATGGGTAAAGTTGTTGTACCTAGAAGAGGATCATGGGTAATGTTGTTATACCTAGAAGAGGATCATGGTGAAGTTGTTGTACTTTGAAGAGGATCATGGGTAATGTCACTGTAGCTGTGCAAATTATTTTCAATTTCAATGCTGTGTTGTTTTATTTAACCACGTTAAAGTTTCATATTACTGCAGGCAAAAAACTTAATTTATCAAATTACAGTAACGTTATCAAATTTCATACCGACATTATAAAATTATGACCAAATAAGCAAATATTGTTCGTCATATAAATACCTTTTTTCAAAGAGCTAAAATGGTAGTTTACCTCAGAATACAAACAATATTTGTATCAACATTTTATGAGAAAAAAACAGCTAAACAATGACATATTTGTATCAAAATTTCTACGGATATAAAAACAAAGCTGCTTCAAATTGATCAAAAGAAGTTATATACAATTTGTGTACAACTGTTTTATGTTTACTTTGCTGTGCTTTTTAAACAAACAAACATACAATTCCTGATAATTACACGAGTGTGTATTTTACCTCATTAATCGTGTCATCGAGTCAACGTCCTTGACTTTGACCTGATCTCTCCGGAAGATTCGGGCACGAGGTGTGAGGTCATAGTTGAACCAGTCCCCAAATTTCTTTTCACTCTCTCTCCAGCCACTTGCATTATAGACCTCGGGGAAATGGCTGTGGACGTCCATCCAGGGTATGAGTAAGTGAAAGTAATTCCAACAACATAACAATTACCATAAGTGCATAATATGACACAGGGAAATAGAAGTCGTGTGACTTGTAAAAGTGGTATGCTCTCCCAAAACTAAAAAAACAGAATAAATGTAAATAAAAGCAACATAACCTTCACAATTCTTGTTTAAACTCTGTATGGTGATGCTATTGATTCTGCAGTACAAAAAGCCAATGGTTAAACAAGGAAGCTATTTACAACATTCTGATTTAATACTTTGAAAGCATTAAGTGTTAAAAAAATTGACAACTTTTTTGGTGTTAACTTAAGATATTACTACACAGACCTGGGGTCAAATACATTTGTATTTGAAATTATTTAAATACTTTTTTAAAGTATTTCTATTTGATGTTTAGGAATTAAAAGTATTTGTATTTAAATACAGTACTTTCCTAAAGTATTTGGCTTCTTCAAATTTTTCATTTAAAAAAAATACATTTTCAATGTCAACATTTCTGTTTTAACAAGATATAACAAGATTGCCACCTAGAGATTCAACTCTAGATGGCAGGTGGACTAGGAAGCCATTTGGCTTATCGAGAGTCCAACCTATCTATCTAAGTATACCCCGCCCATCTTAGGTATATGTCGATTTTATTTTTAAATATATTAACACTACCGGTACTAGCACCTACACAATCAGCTGATAATCTGTTCCATTCGTTTACTGTTCTTTGTGAAAATGAAAATTTTCTAATTTTATGTCATGCCTGCCAGGCTGATTAGCTTCACTGCCACTTCACCCAACAGTGCTAATTACTGATGAAGACACTTAACAGCAGGTGTTCCCATGGCCCGCAACTTTTGTTTGCTCAGATTAGCACCTAACAGTCACCATACGTCAATATCCCCTTTGTTCTTTAATCAGGCTCCAAGCTGGCACCTGACTATTCTGGTTTCCTGGCTATCTTTGAAGATGAGCTGCCACACTTCCTCACAAGATCCTAGCAGTGATTAGCAGTGTCTCTTCTGACAAGCAAAATAGCATTTTATTATGGACCTTCTCGCTTAACATAACAAACAACATATTCTGGTCTTTATGTGATGTAATTAGCAATCACAATACTCCCTAGCACTGGTCTGCCTGTCATAATATGAGCAAAACATTAATTATGCCTATAAACTAGATGTCTCAATATATCAGTTGCCTTTATTTTACCTACATAGTAACACATCCTGAAAATGAAAAGTATCTGAAAAGTATTTTAAAAACTATTTGAAATACTATCCAATGTATTTGTATTTAAATACATTTGTATATAAAAGTATTTGTATCCTAAAGAGTATTTATATTTGTATTTAAATACATTTCAAAGTATTTGACCCCATGTCTGCTACTACTACTACTACTACTACTACTACTACTACTACTACTACTACTACTACTGCTACTACAACTACATACTACTACTACTACTACTACTACTACTATTACTACTACTACTACTCTACTACTACTATTACTACTACTACTACTACTACTACTACTACTACTACACTACCACTACCACTACTACTACTACTACCACTACCACTACCACTACTATTACTATACTACTACTACTACTACTACTACTACTACTACTACTACTACTACACTACTACTACTACTACTACTACTACTACTACTACTACTACTACTACTACTACTACCACTACCACTACTACTACTACACTACTACTACTACTACTACTACTACTACTACTACTACTACTACTACTACTACTACTACTACTACTACTACCACTACTACTATACTACTACTACTACTACTACTACACTACTACTACTACTACTACTACTACTACTACTACTACTACTACTACTACTACTACTACTACTACTACTACTACTACTACTAACTTACTACTACTACTACTACAAACTATCTACCACTACCACTACCACTACCACTACTACTACTACTACTACTATCACTACTACTACTACTACTACTACACTACCACTACCACTACCCTACCACTACCACTACCACTACCACTACCACTACCACTACTACTACTACTACACTACACTACCACTACCACTACACTACCACTACCACTACCACTACTACTAACTACTACCACTACTACTATGAGATAGTGACATCACAGACAGGACTCACGGTGAGTTGTAGCTGGGAAAGTAGCCTTGTTTGACCAGCAGAGACGTAAGGTCTCTCGCGACAATCATCCCCCTGCAATCAATATCATATAGTGACCACAGTTATGTGACTTGTACAACACAGTGATTACAGTCATGTGACTTGTACAACACAGTGTATAATGTATAGCGTGATTACGGCTGTCAGTGCCATAATCAGTGACCTGGGAAATAAAATAAATCACAATCATTTTAAATTACCCGTAATTTTACATGCTAAACAGCTGAGGTCTTAAGGTACATTTTGGCCGATTGGTATTGAATTCACCCACATGAATAACTCAAGTTTTGAAACAGGTAACATCATTGCTAAGTATTTATGTTTAAAGTCACACACCATTCAATCCAAAACACTTTTTAAATAAGGAAAGAAATGGGACACTGTTTACACAGGAAAACCATGAAAGGTGAAGAGAGCAGAGATAGTGGAGGGGGACAGTAACCAGGTTTGTAACATTACATGACAGTAACAAGGTCTGTAATGTTACAGAAGAACAGTAACAAGATATAATGGTGCAGAAAGACAGTAACCAGGTGTGTAACCTTACAGTGAACAGAACATGACTGTAATGTTACACAACTTTAATATTACAGAACAGTAATCACAACTAACACTATGGAAGGACTGTAACGTTACAACGTCACAGGTCTGTAACATTACCGAACGGTAAACATGACAAACATTATGGAATGACCCTAACCACAACTGTAACATTACAGAAATATAGTATCTAGGACTGTTAAATTACACTAGTGGAATAACCAGCCTTAGCATCGATAAAGGAAACTTGGATGATGGTTAGATGAGCATCCGCTGTGAGACAACTACTTACGGGATCTGATCCAGCACCCACAACACACCACTCCCCAGTTTCTTGCCGGCTTTGAACTTGGTATAATCCACCACCATCCACTCATTGTTGTATCTGGTTGACAGGCACCAAGGTAAACACATGTGACATAAGCATAGCTTTATCTACATCTATCAATTAGACGGACAGAGTCCGTTTTTGGATGGGTAGAAATGGGTGAAAATTTGAGGAGCACAAATTGCATTTTTCATCTCCATGTTACATTGTTAATTATGCTTTGAAAATGGGTGCCAGTAGCCGTACCACACTTGAGTATGAATAAATTATTGTGTATTTCTGTGTGTGTGTGTGTGTGTGTGTGTGTGTGTGTGTGTGTGTGTGTGTGTGTGTGTGTGTGTGTGTGTGTGTGTGTGTGTGTGTGTGTGTGTGTGTGTGTGTGTGTGTGTGTGTGTGTGTGTGTGTGTGTGTGTGTGTGTGTGTGTGTGTGTGTGTGTGTGTGTGTGTGTGTGTGTGTGTGTGTGTGTGTGTGTGTGTGTGTGTGTGTGTGTATTTATTTATATATGTATATATATATATAATTATATATATATATACATATATATACATATAATAATTATTTTATTTTATATAATGCCACATCCCTATTTGTTCGTGATGCTTCACAACATATTACTATTACAATATATAAAAAGTTTAATTTTATTTAATAAGAATACTAATATTTTAAAATAAATAATAAGAAATGTGTCTGTATATAAATAAAATAAATATATAAAGTTAACACAGTTGAAGTTAAATATATAAAGTTAACTAATATAGCATTTCTAAAAATAAAGAAGTAAATAAATCAATAAATTAATAATCATAAAATGCATAATACTAATCAATCCAGCAAATAATTCCATATTAATACCGATAAATGAATGTATACGTTTTGTTAATAGTAATAAATAATTATATACATGTTAAAAAAATTACACAACTACAATTTTATGTGGATTGCCATTTCACTCAATCAAGAAGCATAAAATCTTACAAACAAAACTGTGCAATCACAGCAAATATTAATGACAATTTTAACAAAACACTCTATGAACCAGTTTACATTTAAGGAATACTGAACAGAGGTTCACAAATAGGAAACAGATTCGAGATTCTCCAAAAGAATAAGTGCACCTACGTTCCACTGTTGAACTTTGAGAATGTGTCACACCAGTCCTTGCCAGATGTCGCGAGGCGATTGGCCACCATATTACGGAGTCCTTCAAGAACTGAGTCATGTGTCTTGATGTGGCTCCACAAGGTGGCGTTGCTGTTGCCTATAGTTGTTTCTATGGTAACCTGACGACGAAAATGTATAATGTTTTAGGGCCCACAGTGAGTCGTTCACTTGTGACTATGAATAAATTTAACCCATTCACTCAGCAGCCAAATTTATCTAGTTTCTGGAACGTCTCATTTTCGTTTGATGAAATCTTAAGTTTTTCAAATATTTTATGTAATACATTATTTTCGATTTGCTTACACTTTGTGGAAGAAATTACCCTCATGAAATCAGTTAGACTTACAAGACCTGTAGATATGGTGTAGAAATCGTCTCCTGACATCAGCCCCCCGGGAAAGGAAGAGAATGTGCTCACACGACCTGGGATCAAAGACGACCCTGGAAAACATAAGAAAATCAGTAGTTACTCAGCTGGGCGGAATCAGAGACAAGAGCAGGACTCCCAGTCCATTCAGGAGTCTGACTCTAGGCAGATCCAGGGGTGGACCTGGAGGCGTGACCTATGAAATTTGTTTTTCCACAGAACTGTTCAAATGTGCTGTTTCAAGCGCACCAAAAAATCTGAAGTTATGTGACACGGTTGCAATTTTTTCAACAACACTATAAAATGTGTTATTTAAATAAAAGTACATAGCAAATAAAATTGATATACATATATAATTAATGTATAATTATGTAACGATGATTATACTGTTGCTTGAAATCTGAGTAATAACTAATTAAAGCCAAAAAAATACTTTCTAATTTTAAGAGACATAGAGAAGAGGCACAACATAGCAAATTAACTGATATAATATAATCGTTACTAAGGCTAGACTTCGCAGATTCATTAGTCACATTTTTTGACTTTAAATTACAGATGACTGCCATGTAGAGTTTGATATCTATGGGGAAGAAATTGATCAGAAGACCAAGAGAGACGAGGTGGACATCCTATGCTGACAGGGTGGACTGGAGGAATCTTGTACATGCCCTATGGTCTGTAAGACGTATTACATCATGAAACATGACAAACCTTTGGCAGGCAGAACATGATAGCCGAAGTCATATTTCTTCAACACCCTCAGCATGCCATTGTACCCTGTCCACGTGTCTTGGGCGACGTACAAGTCTTTGTTTCCCGCCAACAGCTTAATGAGAGACGAACAGTGGCCGGAACCAACGACACGCTTGTTGCCATGGATACTCTGGTGGTTTCTATGGTGATCTGCACCATCGAGAGCTTGCGCAAGGTCTTCGACATCGCCTCCTACCTGCATGAAGCTGAAGTACATCGGTAAGGATGTTCTGCTCGTGTTTCATGGCTAGGAAACTGTTTTGCTTAAATATGGCTTGCTGCTAGTCGAAAAGCAATTGACCTATACCACATTGCATTTAAACAGCTGAATACACTTAACTAATTATAATATACACAGTCATGATACCCGCAAAGCTACAAATATACACACATCTATGGCAAGACATGAATTTGCCAAAAAGTGCCTTAAATACAATTTGCCTCATATTATAAATGATACTCCAGAATTAGTTTTGGAAAAAATTGTTACTCACAGTTTATGTGGGTTTGCGTATTACTTAAAAATGAATCTCTTATAAAAATAACAAAACGTATGTATCTGATTGTTACATGTGTCAGTTTAATACACAAAGTCATTAGAATTTTAATATGCACATACATGTATATGGATAGATGCAATGAATTGTTATATGTATTTTTGGTATTGTTACTTAAGAGAAAACAAATCGTATAGATGAAAAAATTACTATTGAAGTAAAAATTACTATATTGAGAGGTTAACTAAATGTATAATTACAACTAGTGGCTCCTGTGATAGCGACTTTTCATCTTAACAGGAGTCACTGACCCCATTTCACTATTTTAAATTACTGATGTATGACGTTTTGTTTATGTTTCACTTTATGGTTATTGAATTCATGTATTTATTTTGGGGTCATAAATAAACATCTTGTTCTTGTTCTTGTTAATGCTTTGGTATAGTAATTTCCAAATGTCTGCAAAAATCACCAAAGATGTAAAATTACTTGTGTGTCCTGGATAATATCAAGATTTTTTTTACCTTTTTAGAGATTTGGTTCGCTCGCATGACAATCATTGCATAAGTCACGAGAGACACTTACCTGATATCAGTGACATCAATCTGGTACTTTGACAAGTCGCGTTTTCCATGTTTATTGTGGAAGCCATCCACGAGGCCGCTCATCTGATCCAGGAATAACTGGATCTGCAAGTGAGAAATAAATTGTTACAGCAAAAAGATTGTTTGTTACCTGTTTATGACTGGTCGTCTTAAACTGTAATCTACTTGAGATAGGTCATTCTGAGCTGATATATTCTGGTTAAAAATAGGGAAGAATGAAAACAAACTCAGCAAGTAGACAGCAACCGTGCAATACCACTTTAGATATGTATCTCAGCTTTTCATAACACAAACAGGTATAGTTTACATTTCCAAAACCACATATTTATCACCTCCTCAAAATCCAAACAAAATGGTGCTTAAATGGCCACTGCTACTGAGAGATCATATGTAACATAGTATAAGCAATCATGCAGACGGAACACAGCACTATTTAGAAAGTTTGGTTCATGGTTTTTACAATAGCTCAAATAGTCAAACCAGAACTTTTTATCATCTTTATTAGGTTACATAATCAGTCGAAAATAACAATGAAACGTTCCACTGTCCAAAATATAACAACACAGTAATAATGATGACGTCTTAATAATGATGACGTCTTAATAATGATGACGTCTTGCTTCAAATAGAATTTGTTTTCCTATTTTTATTCAACTTCTTACTCGCCTGGTGCCAGTACGGGTCCGAGTCTGCATGCTGACGTATCTGTTCACTGACCCACTGCAGATTATCATCAAAGTACCGCTGCAGCTTCTTGCAGAACCCTGTGAGTGGTTTCTTGCAGTACCCCAAGTAGGTGTTGTGCCAATGCATGGCAATCATTTCCCTTGAAATCACCCCCTCCGCCAACCCCGCTGCATAGGCCTGGGCCTCATCACTGATCTTGTCACTCGTGTGTACCTCCAGGTAACTCCACCTTTTGTAAACAAACAAACAAACAAATAAACAAACATCCAGTTGAATATTCAGGTCTCCTTCAACTTTTCCTATGCACTGACTGTGCCACTACAATTCTGCACAGAAACTAAGTTTCTCCATTGGTGTTCATCTTCACAGAAAGCGTTATCATCATGCCGTTATGCCACTGCAAACAACAACATAATAACTGACAATAACTGACTGATAACAATCGATTAGCATCAACATGATTGAAATTTCATCTGCATTGCTAGTAACATGAATTAGCTTTGAATTTTAGAGAACAGGGCAGCGTGAATACGTTAATTATTCACTCAATATCCAATCTTGTTACATGTAGGCTATGGGTGGCAGGTGATACCTTTGTTGTATGCGTGATAAAAGGCACGTTCTATAACGGAAAGTCATCAAGGCAGTTTGTAATACAGTGTGTACTGTCAAACATTTAACAGTGAACACTGCGCCATACCATGGATGCAGTGGTGGATTTTATAATACAATCTTGGAGGAAAGACAGCAAGGGTTTATGAGTATGACATGGTGATATATACACCTGATTCTGCCAATAACAGCTTTACCTTTACCTTTAGGCTTACCCATGCATACTGAATGTGGTTTAACAACACTAGAAATCAAGGATGTCAGATAGGTGTTTAAAATATTGAATGGGTATGAAAATATTTACAGAAATGTTTTTTGGTTAAGGAAGAGAGAGGGACTAGAGGACATTGAGTTACATAGGCAAATAATCAGTGTAGACTAGATATTAGAAAATTTTCATTTTGACAAAGAACAGTAAATGAATTGAACGGATTATGTGCTAATAAAATATGTGTTAATAAAATCGACATATACCTAAGAAGGACAGGGTACATTTAGTCATTTCAGATAGATAGGTTGGACTCTTGATAAGCCAAAGTCTGGCTTCCTTGTCCACCTACAATCTAGAGTCGATTCTCAAGGTGGCAATCTTGTTAAATCTACTTCGACCTGTCACAAACTCCATATATGCCAAGCTGCCGGCTATAACTGAGTGGTGTTACCAGTAATAGCTGACTTAAAAATTTAACCGAAGAGCGTCGCTGGCGCTATCAGAGTTAGGGAGCGCTGGCGCTATCAGAGTTAGGGAGCGCTGGCGCTATCAGAGTTAGGGAGCGCTGGCGCTATCAGAGTTAGGGAGCGCTGGCGCTATCAGAGTTAGGGAGCGCTGGCGCTATCAGAGTTAGGGAGCGCTGGCGCTATCAGAGTTAGGGAGCGCTGGTGCTATCAGAGTTAGGGAGCGCTGGCGCTATCAGAGTTAGGGAGGTCAGACCAATTTGACGCCCCTTCTGACAACATGGGGAGATAGGGCCCCGAGTTTAGTGGCCGTAATTTATTATCACGCAACATACCTACTCTTGTATAATTTTTCTTATGTTGCTATAATGTCATTCTATGATTCTGCGCCGATAACTGATTTTTTGGCGGTGTTTAAAAGGTGTTAATGATTTTTTCCCTCTCTGTGTCATATTTTGGTTTTCATTGTTTACGCCCGCAGCCATATTGGATCACGTTGACAGGCCCCATCTTTCAAAATTGTTTGCGAGATTATGTTAATGAGTACGGCCATTTTGAAAAGTATGGAACGAAGAAGAAAGATAAAACTATATGATCATATAAATATCATGGTAATCCGTCGATAAAAAGTTGTAGTAATTAGGCAGTTAAAATGACCTATCTTTGGCGATGTTTTATGGGTACTTATTTAATATGCTTCAAGTTGCTTCATATGCAGTAGTGTAAAGAATTGTCTGGACGATAACGTGGTCACAGTGATGGCTTGCCAATCGATAGCACAAACTGCCACAAAGTCCGTTTATGGAGCCCCTGTCTCAAACTACGTCGCCATTTTGCCTTCTTCCCCGTACGCGCGGTGCACGCAATGCATTGTGGTATACAAAGCACTCGGATCCCGACGTGGTCGACAGCGGATGTTTTTGATTAATAGCATTATAATTTATAGATGGCAGGTTCTGACGGCTGCAGGTGTGGCTGTACAAACTAATTAATTACTGCCATGTTTAATGTAGCTAATTTATATTAAATTGTTTATTTGTATTGTATTGTTTTATATGTTTAGCATATCGTTTGCACGTTTGTATATTGGTTAGGTAGCCTAACCAATACACAAACATTTAATTGATTAATTATTATAATTTATGATAATGAATTTTTATCATTTTTTTCAAATTATATTACACATGACTTATTATGTTGTTACTGGGGTACTCTTTGATGACAATTAATATTTAGTTTTGAGTATACAAATTATGAAATCTGTGTAATGTTGACAAATTATGACACATATTAAATGAATGAAAACATGTGTAAATAAAACTTTAAAAGATTATGACAAGGTGATTAACTTTCTGTTGTTATCTTTCAGTCAGACCAGTGTAATTAAAAAAAAATATCTTGTGATTTATGTACAAAATCAA